>JAOYMZ010026096.1:0-17448 GCA_025802335.1 Pinguicula primuliflora | reverse complement strand
AATTTATTGTCGTTTTGTGTAAGATTTTACTAAAATAAAAAAGAAAAAATAGAAATGCATAGATTTATCCAAAAAAATAGAAACGCATAGAAAATATAAATAATTAAAAATTAATTATTAGAAAAACTAAAACTAAAAATACTAAATCCCAAAAATAATTAAAATTACCATTCTAAATTCACAAAATTATAAACTCTAAATGCTAACTCTAATTATTATGGCGGCTTCGTCGCTTTAAAATTAAAACTCTAAATTAAAAATTTTATAAATCATAAATGCTATAAAAAAAATACTAAATTTCATTTAAAAATAATAATCAATATTACGGCGAGTTCGTCGCCATAAAACTAAAATCCTAAATTTCAAACCTTACACACCCTAAACTCTATAAACAAAGTTTAAAATGGCAATAATTATTACGTTGGATTCGCCGTCATAAAACTACAAACTTAAATTCCAAACCTTATAGATCTAAATGTTAAACTTTATTTTAATATAATAATCAATATTATTGCGGATTCGTCACCATAAAACTAAAATCCTAAGCTTTAAACTTTATAAACCCTAAAATCCTACAAATTCTAAACGTTAAAATGTATTTAAAAGTGATCATCAATATTGTGGCAGCTTCGCTGTCATAAAATAAAAACATAAATTTAAAACTTATAAACTCTAAATATTAAACATTATAAAAAATAATAATGAATATTAATCTAAAATTTAATAAGAATTAATCTATGCAATATAATATCCCAATATAATTAACTTTAATATAATCCAAGACCCTATGTAATATCCCAATATAATTAATATTATTAAGAATATGGTGGATGTCCAAAAGCATTACTTCGGGACATCTAAGAGTTTGTTTACTGCATCTTATAGGGTTTGACTTTGTTAACGTCCTTCGTAACTATCGTAATTAAACTGCAACATCTGTTTATAGAGATTTAGATTTGGAGTGCTAAAATCGATCAAAAGTCCTGAATTCTCCCTTTTTCCTCTGAATTTGATTGAGAGCGCTAAACTAATCCCCGCAAATTGGTGTGATTTGGAGCGTTACAAAATTTATGAGTTTGTAATTGACGGAAACACCCTTATCAATTCAACAAAAGCTCTACTTCTCCTTTTTTCCTTGAAATCGAGACAAGCCAAACCGTGAAGAACCCTACCTTCATTTCGCCGATTCGTTTTTGTGAAGAAATAATGCGAATCCAACCTTCATTTCGACGATTTCAGGTAAATTTCTCACCTTAACCCACCGTATGTAATTTATTGGTCACTTTTGCTTGAATTTTTCCTGCTTGAATTTTTCCTCGGTCGATTTTGCTTGAATTTTTCCTCGGTCGATTTTGCTTGCCAGATTTCATCTTCTAGGGTGAGAGTTGAATCGCCTTACGTGTTGGGTAGGTGCCCAAAATCTAATTCTGAAGCAGTTGGAGACCCTTTGGACTTAAGGGCTGAATATGCGGCCGCAAATGAGGATCCTTTCGAGGATGTACAGGAACAGCAAGGGAAAAGTCCTACCAAAGCCCCCGGACGTAAAATTACCAGCGCAAATGAGGACAGAGGTAGTGGGGGAATAAAGAAAAAGGATAGAAAGAAGGTGTGGCTATAATTCGAAGAGCAAACCTTGGCCGATGCAGCAAAACAACTAATGCAAGAAGGAATGCGAAGCCAAGGAGGGTTCAAACCTGGATTCCTCGTGTCATGTGCTGCGAGGATTGTCATGAAGGTAAGAGGGACCACTATTAGTGTTGTGCCACACGTGAAATCAAAACTTCACGTGTGGAAGGAGACATATGATCTGCTATTCGATTTCATGGCCATGAGCGGGGTGTTTGTGGATCCGACAACACATCAGGTGGCGGTTGAAGATGAAACAACCTGGGCTGATATTGTGAGGGTAAGATCATTTTTCTATCTACGATATTTCAACTTTTCCAATTTGAAGTGGTCTTCAATATTGCAGAATTTGGTGTTTTGGGTCCACAAAACAATAGGTCTAGACTAGGAATTCTTGGCGTGTGAAAGTTCAATTTCTTTCGGGACATTTTCATGTATGAACTGATAACTTCTTGCCTGTTATGCCTGCCATCCGTTGATATACAGATGCTTGTTCAGGATGCTGACAATGGTTGCTTTTTTTGTGCACACATTATCGATTCAGAAGTTGCCTCTTTTTGTAGTGAACTCTAATGGTTTCTGAAATGTTCTGTTGTATTGTGTTTGTAGATAAATCCTGATTAAAAATTACTGAGGGGAAAACTGCTTTCACACGCCAACTGTTTGCACTGTAGTTAAGTTGATCTGGTGGAGCTTATAGTGTACCCATCCACTTATATATATTTGTACATACTCGGTTATTGAGTGGAACCACTTAACTTGATGGTTACGGGAGTTCGTAGTTATTATTAGTAGTCAGGAGGGCAAGCTGAATTCCGAGGGCGTACAGTGAGAGTCTCATTGCATAGTATGCAGTGCCAAGTGACACGATAAGATTAGTGCAGCAGGAAGGTGTGTATAACACTTTTGCACGGGCCCGTTGACACATCCAAAACGATACCGTTTTAAACTCACAGCAATGAGTTTCTCACTATACGCCCCATTTTTTTCGACAAACCAGAGAGAAGAGAACACAATTGTGCTAAGACTGCTGAGTTTGTCGAAATGAAAGTCCACCCCCATTGGTTCGTTCAAGAATCAAGATGATGCATATATCAAATATCATAAAGCCTGTGGATGAAACTACGTAACCCGTGACACTCTCCTGCTGTTCAAGTTAATCCATAAACTTTGGTTTCGAAGTCGACGATGCCGAGAAGATGTTTCCTAACTGGTAAGGTATCTTGTTGATGGGCGAATCACGACTGACTAGAGGTTCTGATGAACGACTGTTGTGAGGAAGAGCTCCTAAAGTCACCGACTTCTCTTCTCTGTGGGATGCCCAAGTCACCAGATAAAGACCACTTATGATGAGAGATCCTCCAACAATGCTGTTGGATTGATTGGACACAAGATATAGTTTCAGATATAAGAAGGGTGGTGGTTTCATGTGCATTGGACACAAATTTTCACATGTATAACCTTATATGTACGGTAAAAAGTACAATCCATACTTGGCACCACCGTCGTCAAAATTGATTGCACCATTGGAAAGACTATGCATAGGAGATCAAAAGTCTCATATTCCGGTTCGGTACCGATAACGACTGTCACCGAGAATTTCTAAAATCCTTTTTCCTTGGATTAAGCCTTAATAGGGTTTTAGAAGTCGTCGGGACCGCACCGAAACATAAGTTTTTTGATCTCCTATGCATGGACTTTCCAATAGTGCAATCAATTGTGAGGACGGATGATAGCAAATATGGATTGTACTTTTTACCGTACATATGAAAATTACTCGTGGGCTGGATAGTAATGGACAAACCAGGATGTATGTAGATAGATGTACCTTCCAAAGTAAACCGGGCTTCCGAGGAAGATCCTCGACAGGAAAGCAGCTGCAACTGGCTGCAGAGGATTGTATAAAGCTACTATGGAAGGGCCGAGTGTCTTATTGGACCATGTCAGGAGCCCGTAGTTCAGTGCTGATGCTACAATCCCCTGCACAAGTAAAGAGAAGTGGACATGGTTGTTGCTAAAGAATGAAAAATAATGCAGCTTCAACGGATGGACATGGAATAAGGGAGAAAGGAACTTTACAGCATAGCACACGGCGAAAAATTCGGATCGGGTGAGATACCAGTAGGTCGACTCATTCGTCATGAAGAATGCAGTCACGACCATAAATACTACACCAAATGAGTATGAATAGGCTGTCACCGATATACTTGCAGGATATTTAGCAAGAAGTGGGGCCTGAAGGACATTGCAGAAGAAGAAATGAAGCTATGTAAAGCATCCAAGGTATCAATCTCAACGCTGTTAAATCTATTGCACATTACATTCGTACAAACTGATAAACGTATGGTATCATATTCTGTCACCAGGTTTAAAGATGGTAGTACATTTAAAGGGATGTTTGAGAAAAATAACCTGAATGGTTAGATAAGTAGCCATACACATGCAGTTCCCAAGTAAGCAAAAGATCCCAAGGTGCCAGGTATTGAAACCCCACTCAAGCAAGCTAGACAGTAACCAACCAGCAGGCTCGGGTTGACCTTTCGCACTTATTTCATTGTGTGAAGCAAAATCTGCTTCTTTATACCCAAACACAACTGGACCACGGAACATAGCCATAACGATAGCACCGGAGACACAAACCAGAGTGCCCCCTAGCTTTGCTTGGCCTTCTATTTTCTGGAAGTTCACAGTTTCTGTGCTGCACATGGAACAAACCCAATGTAGCAATGAACAGAAGCATAGTTTTGTGTAGTGGATATCTATTTCAGTGCTAGCACGGAGCTGAGCGTGCTTTTGTGCACAAATGTGTGTGTGCGCGAGCGAGCGCCCGCACAAGAGAGTAAAAGGCACATAGACTGACCCCATCATCACAGCCAATATGAAAGTGAATACTGGAACAGCAGGTTGTATAGCAGCAGCATAAGTTGGATTTGTGTAGCCAAGACCAAGCAGGAACAGAAGTTGGTTTCCGAAAATACTAATCAATCAGAGAAAAGACAAGGGAAAAACATAAGACATATCATCAATATTTTCATCCATGGAGAAAATCTAACTTGTAAAGATACGCAAATAAGAGATAGATATTCCACTTACCCTGTCAAGCCAAGGAAGAAAAATGATACTAGAAGTCGTCTATTTAGAGGTAATCTTTGCCTTCTGCAGTAACATGAAGGGAATTCAACTTATGATCAACAAACAGCCATTCATAATCTTCTTAATGAATTTTTTTCATTTTCTATAGCAACTCATGAAAATCAACCTCCATGGAATCCAGAAAGAAACAAAATTTTGTTTACAAATTACTCAAAAACACGTCTCTGGATAGTGCGCATAAGCTAGAACTCTCAAAAATCAATTAATTTTGATCTAGAATAATTTTCGGGGGAACAAAGTGATGAAAAATGAGCCGTTCTTGCTTAATTTACAGCAGAGCACTAAAACACAGCAGTTACCATGTGCATAACCTACAAGACCACAGAAAGAAACTATGGGGTCGGACAAAGACCACAGATAGGAACCATCCATTGTAGAACTTATCAGGCCCAATGATCTCACTTAAGTGTAATAAACATTACCAGAATTGTTTTTCAAAACAATAATATACAAATTTAAAATTTTTGGTCCACCAATTTCCCAATCCAGAATTTTACAACCACATTAATATTAATGATATTAGGTCCAGAATTCTAATATCATTTGTAAGCTCCTCGGCCATAAAATTTCTCAGGTAGCCTCCCTGTTTCCCCAACAGGAAAAAAGACTCGTGGTTGAATCATATTCATCAACTGATTTCTTTCAAGAACTCAATTATCTAGTGCAAATAGATCTTACAAATTGAAAATGCGGCAAAAATTTAATACTAACTTCTCCCGAGCATAGGCTACAGGTGCGAGAATCGATAGCGCTAGGACGTCCCTGCACACGCAGAAAACCAGCTGATTGATACCGACGTTCAGCGCAACCTTGGTGATGACGTGATAGCCGCCACTGAACACCTGCACCGCCACCATCGCCATATGTGCCCTCGAGATATCGCCGCCATCCGCCATTGCCGCCGTCACCTTCTTCATATCTGCTCCAATATCATCACCACTCCCGCCCCCCGCGAGACATGTACGCAAAACAATACAAAACAAAAATCGGTTCTTGATGCTTGGGACGATCGATATCAATGTGGGGATCGCGTGAATTGGTTCTAGGTCATCGAATTACGAAACGGGGCCCGGGAGGCAGGTGCTTTCTCGTGGATCTTGATTCTCGGTCACGTTGATGGGGATTGTAGTGTAAAAGTTTGAGGTTTATGGGTGAGCATAACATGGAGAGATGACCTTCATAGAGTTACCCCAATCCACACCGAAGATTTCGAGTTCACAGCTGAAGCGAAACGGGCACAGAGGCTTCAACCGTACTCGTTGCCATCAACTGTTTTCTTACAATTATCCAATTTTGTGGGAATTGTAATAATGAACACGGATCACTCTTGTACAATTGTAATGAACATTTCAAAAACAATAAATGTAAGAAATCTGAGCACCCGCTTAGCCCATAAGTGGGCACCATACGGCCCTGATCGTCCGAAGATTGTCCAACGATTTCTAAATACTTGTTCAATAAAAAAAAAAAAGTATATGCGGTGAAGAATTACAAAAGAACAGAGAATTTGAGATCCAGATGATGGTTTAACTGCATCAAATTCCCAGAATTGTTCTAATCTGATCAGGAGGGTGTCTAGCCAGTGATCGAGGATCGGGGTACAAGTTCTTGGGATCCATGATTCCCTTGTGGATGATTTCATATGCGTCTGCGATAGATTTCGACAACTGAATGCAAGCTTCGGAGCGGAGGCTCGGGGCCTGGATCTGCTCGAATTCTGGAAGGGAGGTTTCGCTTCCCAAGATAAGATCAAAGAAGGCCTTTAGAGACTCCGAGAGAGCAGTCGGAGTTGTATCCTCTGTCTCGGCCAGTGGTCTCCAGGAGCTGGATTCACCTGTGGTGGTAGTAGCATCGTGCAGAGAATCATAGAAATGGGGCATTTTGTTGGACAATCCACATTTCTGCAAAATGGAGTGGACTTCTTTCTCCACAAGACCGTGAATGTGGCTTTCTATCATCGACCCGAGTTTGTTTGCGTACTCAGCTGCAACCGGGTGTTTGGTCAGTGGGTGTCGAATGGCACACAGACAGTTGATCAGAAATATCCTCGAAGGCGTTTCGCGCGTCTGCAAAGCGAAAAACAGCACGGATCAGTTAAAGGCTTTGGAAACTGAGGCATAGGCGCCCGCCTTCTCGAACGGAGATTATAAGTAGAGAGCAGATAATCTTGTACCTGAGATGGAAGGGCATGGCTACCTCCATTATCCAAAATGGCATCTATGGAAGACCTGCGGACAGGAGTTGAGTCCGAACTAACTCTACTTTTTCTTGATGACTGAATAACTCCTTTCGATTTATGGGCCTCTGCTGCTTGCTCACACATCTGATTACAATGACCATTAAAACAAAACGAAAGTTTCATTTCGGCATCCAGGCCAATGACATGCCGTTAAAATTTCAGTGAGCAAACCTGAATAATTGGATCTAACAGAGCAGATATTACAGGTTCAAATGCTGGCTTCCTGCCTGACATGGGAACCATCATACTGTTATATGTCTGGATAATTTCTAGAAGCAATGATACTCCTTCTATGAGGGTTGGAGGTGGGGACATATCAACAGCAACTAAGGGAGGATATCGCAAGAGCTTCTCTCCGCGAGTTTTTAGCATATCAAAGAAGGTTTTTTGAGCTGCATCTTTCAGAGCCCAAAGTGTATTACACAGAGCTGTGTCACTGCCTAGCAGATCTGATATCTGTCGTTGACATCTTAAGATGAATCAAATGAAAGTGATAAAAGAAAAACATATGTACGGAGAGTTTATATATGAAGCATGATTAACTCACTGTGTGACTGTAAAACTCCAGAGTGTTGCTAAGTTTATACGAAATTATAAGGTTAGGCTGTGACTGCAAAACTTGTTCGACTCTCACTTTAAATGGCCGGCAAACTCCTTCAAAGATTCTGTCTAAAACAAATTTCAAGTCTGATTCGGACTTTCGATCATCGATCTCTAAAATTTTGGAGAATCTATCAGCAATCTGTCCAGTGTCTACAACAGAATCAGGATCGAGCAAAGCAAGGACAAGTTCTCTTTCAGACGCCAAGGCCTTTGCATACAGCCAAAGAAAAATGGAAAGTCAAATCCAGAAGATGCCCTGTAACTTGGAAACGAAAACCATATCTATTCCACTAAATAAATGAAGCGTAAAAGATCAAGCATCAACCTGATGCAACCATCCCAGCATGTCTCCAACATATCTTAAAGGGTCATGAGCATGAACCTCAATCGGTCTAGGTAGGCCACCAGGACCTCCACGTGTCAGTGCACTAATAAATCTTCTGAAGAGCGTATTGTGTCTCATATTTGCTACCTGAATATCGAGAAATGGTGTCAAGTAAATGGTAGGTAATGTTTTTCCTAGATGATTTCTAGTAACTCGTGTATCTCATGCACAGATACCTCTTCTGCACAGTACTTGAAAAGGACAGGTCTCGCTCTCAGGTAGCGGACAGCAGTTTTTAAGAGCTCACTAACTTCAGGATTATCAGCATCCCCAAGTCTCCTACACTCAGCTTGGACCCATCTAGACATGGGAGAAGCCATATATCCAAAGACATTAAAAACTATATGTTGAAAGAACTTAAGAGAAACAAAAAAAATAAACCATGCATATGAATGCAATCATTACGTAAAGATTGTCAATCTAAAGTGACTAAGCATGTTACCTATGAACTAGGGATTCTAATCTGCAAGCTCGAAACAGAAAATTATTGTATAATTTCTTCGCAATAGACATTTTAAGAGTTACATGCATATTCAATATAGGTATTGATAAAGTTCAAACCATAACCAATCTGGTTTTCAGATGCTAATTTTGAACACTCTAGTAAATACGTAAAAAATTAAACAATACTTGTGAAAATAGAAATTCACCTGCATAGCCTTTCATATGCCCCTTCTTGGTATACAGCCATCATATCCATTAGGTCCAAACCAGCTCGCTGCAAAAGGTCTTCAGATGAATTCCAAATCGTACAAGATAGATTCTTTACCGGGTGAAAAGATTTGGCCCAAGTTCGACAACTGGGAAAAAAATGACAAGGAAACACTACAACCAAAATATCTCTCCATCCTAAACATCATTCGTCTTATTTATTTACCACGCTATATCAGCAAAAGAAAATACTTACACAAATGATGAGTTGTCTTCACTTAAGAATCATTGTTTTGAGGATGAGGCACAAATATAAACAGTTGAACAAGCTGTACTTCAGCAATTCTAACCAAATTGACTCGACATGTAAACTTGGGATGAATGGAATATTATCACTGGGCACTTCACCATGACACATCACAAATGCTAAATTATGTTATCATGATTCAATATGATATTGTAACTAGAGTTGATCGAGAAAGAGGGATAGAAAGAAGGAGATGATATGAACCTGGTGGTGAGTCCTTAATAATACTTTACAGTTGCCATGGATTTCATGAACATGAGCAAGCGCCTTGAAAAAGTTTTCACTCAAGTCTTCCTCCCTTAGTGCAATTATCTAAACAAAAGAAATTAAGCATGTCCACGATTATGAACAAAAAAACAGAACCTATTTTCTTTAGTGGATCAAGTACCTCGTCATTAGAGAGCTGATAATCACGTAGAAAGCAGGAGACTATCTCTTGCCTCTCTGAAGTGGTTTCAAGCTCTTGTTTGAGTCTTTCTGTTGTATTGATAATATCACCAGTGGTCTCATTGCAATTGCTCAAAGCTTTTGCAATCCTACAACATGGAAAGTTGAGGCGAAGTTGTTATTGGATATGTTATCTTGTAATCGCAGATTTAGCATAAATTTCTGAAGTTTCTTCCTGTTCAAATACATTAAATATGAAAAGCCAGAGGTTTCATTCAATGTGGAATGATAGTGAAAAGACCCAAAAATTAACAATATAAAGGTGAAAGCAAAGAGAAACCATTGTGAACTTAAAGCACTTACAAAACTACAAGTAGTGAAATCATGGTTAAATTAGCACGCTTATTTACCAAATCCTACCATCGAAATTCACACGTGATTTTCTTAATCATTCACACACGGTGCTGACTGATGGCAAACAGATTGAGTTTTACCAAAACTAAATCAAACGGAACACTTTTACTACGGAAAATCTTCTTATCCAGACTCTTGCATCCCGACTAAATGATTATCGACCAGACGGGTAATTTGCACCGTTGGATTAAATTGATGCACAATAATTGATGCAAATCCGACGACCCAAATTACCAATCTGGACAATAATCATTTAGTCGCATGAGTCTGGATAATTTTCTAGGTATGTTTGGTTTGTTTTGGTTTATGAGTCTGTATACTAAAAGCTCTCCCTTTACATCCTACTTATGTCAAATATTCTGAAAGAACAATAAAAGAAAACAAACGGAAGCAAGAAACCGAAAAAAGGACAGGGAGGTCGTACATATCACAGCATTCAGCCAGGGCATTAACCTCTTCCTCAACCCGATCCAAGGCCTACAAAGAAATCAAACACACCATTACCACATCCCAACCCAAGTGGAAAATGTAAAGATAGCCACTACACCTAATAACTGATCGAGTCCTTAACCCAAACTCAGCAGTTTTGCACAGTAAAATGCAGTCAACCAAAAATTCAGACCACAGATCATCAAATTAAAAAATGAAAGCATCGCGCTTTTCAGTTGATTTACCTGTTGGGCGGAGGAGGAGGAGGCGAGGAATTCCTCATTAATAGAGAGGCCGCGCTTTTCGATGGTGGAACGTAGATTCCGACGTCCGTGAGCTGTGTTCTCCGTGTAAAAGTTCGAGAGAGTATTGAGCGAGGCGAGGAGATCCGGCGTCTCGGTGCGAGTCTCCAGTACCTTCTTCAGCTTTCGCGACAGCCCTGGCGCCAATGCGGTGGCCGTCCCCATTCTCGGACTCTATACAACTTCCTGCTATCTAGAGATACGGGGGCCTCTGCGCATATTTATATAATCTCCCCTTAACACCAGATCAAACCAGTAAGGTGCTGAATTTTCCAGCGATCACTGGAGAAGAAAGCCAATGAGGAGCAGATCAGAATCAAAAGTACAAATTGAGCAGATCAAACGTACAAATTCCACTGGAGAATGTATGACGCCATGAACGAGCCCGGTGAAATTGGATTGAGAATCCGGCCCATTTCATGAATTGTCGATGATAATTGGACATGGACTGCACCGTTAAGGCAAAAAGGCTTTGGGCTTTGTTCGGCTATGGCCATTGAACAAATTGTGTAGTCAGTACTAGTAGTGTATCTAATTTTCACATTGTAATCTACTTTATTGCCAAAATAAAAGTATAAGATTTTTTTTTAAGGTATCCCAGCCGGGAGTCAGGAGACTAATCCTCCGTCCCTCTGTTAGCGCACTAAGTGGTAAGGGACTGGCCAAATGTTATTCTACATTCACATGGGTGGGAATCGAACTCCCAACCTCATACTTAAGGGATGACCACCACACCAAACATGTTGGTTATAAAAGTATAAGATTAGTTTTAAAATATTTATGTGGAGACCATTTTGAAATGGACCGATACCCCAGGTTGGTCATGGTGCACGTCGAGCCTATCATTGTTTGGCTCTATGGCTCAGGTTATTAAGTCTGATAGGCTCTTTTTTTGGTAGGTATAAAGTTGTCTCATGGATCTTGCTGTTTTTTTTTTGGCAATTATGGATCTGGCTGTTAGACTGCATCTCCTTCGATATCATAAAAAAGTTTCAGAACTTAACCCTTTTTTCGGCGTGTATGCACCAAGTCGATCGAGTTTTGTGACATATTTCTTTGGGTCAATATTGGCTGATTACTTGGTAGCTCAAATGGCGAGCATATGAACCTCACAATTAAGAGTTGCAGAGATTGATACTTGCAACTTGTTGCCCTGAACAACTTACTTATCAAAAAATGGGAGTTAATATTCTTATTTTAATTTGTGTGCGATCTTTTTCTCTAATGGAAAACATCACATACTCGAAAGTAAGTCATAATCGTCCCTAACCCTTCCAAGTATTAAGATGGTCCTCAGCCCTTCTAGTATTATTAGATGAGTGTCATGTTCCCCTTTCCTTGGATCTTGTTCAAGAGTATTGAGTCCCTATTTATTTATTTATTTATTATATTTTACATCATGATTTGAGTATTGTAGTGTGGTTCCACTGAATCATGAATTATGAATCACTAGATTTTGTTCATATACTAATCGCATCTCACGCTAATGCTAGGAACCGCATAAACCTTTTGGAAAGTGATGCAGATAATTTATGTTACATAAGTGTACGATTGATCCAAGTGGGAGGATGGAGATATGAGCAAAGCAAAAGATAAGCACACGCATGATCTTTTTTTTTTTTATCTTGTCCAAGTACAATTTCCCCACTACTTTGAACTCTTGAAAATTATGCCCTAATGGACAAGAACTATTTGGGTTTGTTTGTCATGGAACTTGCCGATCTTTTTTTTTTTTTTTTGATAAGTAAAGTTTTATTGCTTGGAAAAATTTACATATGTGTATTTACATATGTCCATGTTTTGTTTTCACATGTCTTTCACACATAACGTTGGTTCAGCACACCAGTTTGCAAAGCTCATCCCCAGCTCGATCTTCTCGCAGGCTCGCAAGATCAGCCACGATTTCAACTGCACCTGCTCAAGTATTTGCTGTTCATTTGTTCTTGTCTGGCTAAAGATGACTGCGTTTCTTGCTCGCCACAAATACCAACATACCAGTTGCCAGGTTAGTCTCCATACTATTCTTTGTTTCCTGTCGAGATGCTGGGCACTCACCGATTCTGCAATGTCGTGTAGATTTTGCGGCAGATTAAGCCTCTGGTCCATCCAGTGAGTGCAACTGGTCCAAATTCTTCGGGCTATTCTGCAATCGACGAATAGGTGCCTGGCGGATTCTTCTTCACTTTGGCAATTAGGGCACAGAACCGTTTCAAAGTGCATTCCCCTCTTGATCAGGTTATCCTTTGTCTGAATTCGATTTCTCATGAGTCTCCATGCGAAAGCTTCAATTTTTCTTGGGGCAATTGAGTTCCAAACTTTCCCAGCGACTGGGCACTCATACTGTTCTTCCCATGTATTCATCATGATTTTCTCGTATTGCTCTGATGTGCTGTATTTTGACCCAGATGCGCCCTCCCATTTCCACATGTCATCTGTCTGTGTTGGGGCTGGAGCCAGATTCAGCAAAATGTGTAGTTCTTGGAGCTCAGCTTCTTCCATTTCATTGCAATTACGGTGCCATAGCCACAACCAACTCCAGGTAGAATCGTAATGTCCCTTTTCTGATATTGTTGCTTCCTTATCCACAGCTAGCTGGTATATGTTCGAGAATTTAGTTGCTATGCTCTCTGACCCCAGCCATTTATCTGTCCAAAATTTAGTATTGCTTCCTATTCCAATTTCCCTACGCAGCTGCTCAGTGAACCAGTTCTGATTTAGAATCGTTTTCTGCAAGTCCTGTTTCCATGTTGAGCTTTTCTTGTATCCTGGGTCCTATAGGTTAATCTGCGTTTTCAGTGGCCCATAGAGAGATTGCAATGCCACTGCCCTTAGCTGATCCCCCTCCTTGATCATTCGATATCCCCACTTTCCTAGTAGAGCAAAGTTGAACTCTCTCAAGCTTCTAATCCCCAGTCCTCCTTTATTTTTGGGGTAGCAGATAGCTGACCATTTCAACCAAGCTATCTTCATTGGCCCAGTTATCTTTTCCCCCCATAGGAATTTTCGCATCAATTTAACCATCTTCTTTAATATACCAGCTGGTGCCTTGTAAATAGAGAGGTAGTACATAGGTGTGGCAGTCAGCACAGATTTTATAAGTGTAATTCATCGTCCCAGTGATATGTATTGATTTTCCCAACTTCTCAACCTTCGTTCCATGATCTCAAGCACTGGTCTCCACGTAGTTTCTTTTCTCGGATTAGCCCCTACCTGTACTCCCAAGTAGGTGAAGGGTAGTGCATCTGACTTACAGTTCAGCATTTTAGCCTGCATCCTTTTTTCTGAATCCCTTAGGCTGACAGCAAAGAGTCTGCTTTTGTTAAAATTGACTTTTAGGCCTGAGATCAGCTCAAACATGCGCAAGATACTCTTCAGCATTTTGATATCTGATCTTGTTCCATTTGTGAAGAGAATAGTGTCGTCTGCGAATTGCTGGTGTGTGATTCTCACCCTAGCAGAACCTACTCTATAACCCGAGAGTAGTCCCTGATTAGCTGCATTCATGATTAGCTCATTAAGTCCTTCCGCCGCAATGGCAAATAGCAATGGAGATAGCGGGTCACCCTGTCTCAGTCCTCTTCCCATTTTAAACTCACCACAAGGGCTCTCGTTGATAGTTATAGAAAGGTACGCTGTTTATATGCATCCTCTTATCCATTTCATCCACTTTTGGTCAAAACCGAACTGCTCCATCAGATTCCAGAGGTATTTCCAGTTTATGTTGTCAAATGCCTTCTGGAAATCAACCTTAAAGATAGCACATTGTTTTTTCCTTCTCCCTGCCTCGTGTAGTATCTCATTTGTAAGAACAATGCAGTCTAAAATGCAGCGTCTAGGTCTGAATCTAGTCTGACTTGGGGATATGAGACTGGATAGAACAGAACTGAGCCTTATCGCCAAAACTTTGGCCAGGATTTTGTAGATTGAACTCACCATTGAGATAAGCCGAAAGTCTGATATGTGTTGGGGGCTAGATGTCTTTGGAGCCAGCGCCACAAGAGTTGCATTTAATCCTTTGATTAGAGTAGCTTCAGACCAGAATTCTTCCATTACTCCTATGATATCTTCTTTGAAGATTGGCCAGAAATGCTTCAGAAATCTAAAGTTGAAGTCATCTGGTCCCGGGCTCTTGCTACTCCCACACGTTTGGATTGCTTTCAATACTTCTGCCTTCGTGAATGGAGTTGTGAGTTTGATGTTCTCCTCCTGCGTAACTCCCCTGTTTAGGCTCCAGTTCACCTTAGGTTCTGAGTGTTCACCTGCAGCATAGTGAGCAGCAAAGTTATCATGTATATGTTTTTTTACAGTGTTTACATGATAAGCATGCCTCGCATAGTGAGCCGCAAAGTTATCCGTCTGCCAGGCACCATTTATAAGCAGCCTCGTATTGTGTTTCTAGCTCTATTATTTTTAACACAAGCATGAAAATAATGTGTGTTTCCATCTCTTTCTTTCAGCCAGCGGCTACGGGATTTCTGGTACATCAAGCTTCCCGCCATTCTTTTCAGTTTGCGCAGCTCCAGGTTTGTCTCCTGTCTTTCTTTCCTTTCTGCTTCTGTCAGTACCCTGCTCTCCATAGTCTTGTCCATCTCGTTCAGCATTGCTCCTTTCTCTTTGATTTTGCCATTTAGTTCTCCAAAAACATATGTGTTCCACACTCTCAGCTTGTTCCTTAACTGCTTCATTCGTTGGAATAGCATGAATCCCTTCCTTCCCGTAGCATGCGTCTGCTGCCAGGCCTGTTTTACGAAACTTTCGAATGCTTGATGCTGAAACCATGCATCGAGTACTTTGAATGGCTTAGGGCCCCAGTCAGTTGTGTCATTCGCAAGTAGCAGTGGGCAATGATCTGAGGACATTCTATCTAGTGCCTGCTGTGATAGTTGTGGCCATGTGTCCATCCATGAGTCAGACACTAGATAGTGATCGAGTCTACTCGCACACCTCCCACCTGGCTGAAACCAGGTGTATTTTCTCAGCAGGAGTGGCATGTCTATCAGCTCCGTATCTGCCAAAAACTTGTTGAAAGCCTGCATTTCACGAGCCAATGGGAGATTACCTCCCTTTCTTTCTTCATTACTTCTAACTGCATTGAAGTCTCCACATATGAGCCACTTTGCATCTGGTTCAAGTCTTAATCTTTGCAGTATATCTCCCCATATCTGTCTTTTCCCAGCAAGAGTGCACGGTGAGTATACATTGAGAATTTTAACAGTTACGTTTTGAGCACACCAGGTTCCAGTTAGCTCTATTATTCCTGGTCCAATCCAGCTTCTCTCCAGTTTGAATGCATCTCGTCTCCACGTACACATTAGGCCTCCTGATAAGCCATTAGACTCGTTTAGAACATGCTCCACTTCACCCATTCCCCATAGCTTCGTAATCAGCCTCTGGGTCACTTTTCTCTTCTTGGTCTCTTGCAGGCATATCAACTCTAGGTCATATCTTCTTACCAACTGCAACACGTCTTGATGTTTTTGGGGGTGTCTCAATCCTCTTACATTATATTATAGCTTAGTATCTTCATTGAACAGTTGAACACCTTCACCTTCTTCTTCGTCGAGTTGTCTATTTGTTTGCCGCACGGTCTCGTGCTTCCATTTGCATAAGAGTGTTTAGATGCTGATCGTTTAATTCAACACCCAGTGTGTTTGCAAAACTAGTGTGGCTCTAGCCTCTTCTTGGGCACTTTCTGGAGTCTTTGCTGCTACTCCCACTTTGTCTCCCTTTTTGTGTAGTCTCATTTTGTCCATGCGTTTCTTTTGACAATTTCATGCTTTGAGCTTGTCCAGAATTTGCATAGTAAGGTTTGCATTGACCCCAAATGGCCTTGTGGGCCTTGGTCTGGAAATGGGCTTCAAAGCCTGATCTTTTTTGCAGCCACCGCATTCCGCGTTCGTCCCCAGTCCCATAATTTGACTTTTTCTCGCTATCTGCACATGTTTAATGTTGTTCTTAGGCAGTGGGATATTCTGTTCCGATGCCGCGTCCGATTGAATGCGTTGGTGGTGCACGCCCGACAATTGGCTCGGGGATCGGAACAAAACATTTAAGTCAAAGTCTTCTCTCTCCCACGCTTCCAACGCCGCACCGGCTGCCGTCGGTTGGGCTTCTGACGACGTTTCCGACAATCTACAGATCTCATCCTTCTTTGTTCCATTGTCAGGTTCGTGTTCCTCTATTTCGATCTCGTAGGCTTTGTTGTCGATAATCATCGATCCAACATCATCTAATTTCCTCCGAATAGTTGTGCTTACTTTCACGAGGCATTTCCTCAAATTGTTTTGCGTCAGTGTTTCATCTGCAATCTCCGTTACTTGCCCCATCTAGGCTCCAATCCAGGTAAGGCAATCTCTATTTCGGCAATGTAATGGCACCCCACGTAGTTTGATCCAGGTGTGACGTAATGGGATATCCAGGTCTGGTTCCCATTTACGAATCTGTGAAAAAATGGTGTTGCATTCTTGGTTTCCCAGGGCTATCAAATTCGTACGTTGCTCCTTGCATGTTTTGTCTGCAGGCTTTGTTGAGTATGACTCAGAGGCTTCAGTTGCTGTTGCTGTGCAGATTCGGTCGCCTTCTGCGTGGAATGCCGCGGCGTAAGTAACTCCTTGGCGAATTTGGCTATCTCCTTGCTTCTCCTTGACTTGTTTCATCTGTCGCTGAGCATTCTGAGGGCGTTTTACAGGCTCAACCTTTCGCTCTTTTGCTTCGTATCTTGCAACATTCACCTGGAGGTGGTATCCTCCCACTATTTTGCCATTCATCATAGCCGCCAGTTTTTCAGCGTTAGTAACTTTGGCATATCGTATGAAGCCAAATTTGCGCCCTTCTGCTCCTAGTTTTGTTGCTATGTAGACATCAAAGAGGTGCCCATACTCTTTGAAGATGTTTGACAGTCGCTGTGCGTTACAGGCAGTGTTCTAGTTGTCGGCGCCTAGGCGCCCTGGGC
>JAOYMZ010026085.1:0-17452 GCA_025802335.1 Pinguicula primuliflora | reverse complement strand
TACCGAAAAATATTTCACAAAAATTTCAAAACTTGAACCACAAGACATGAGATAGATTAACTAACTTCTTGTGCATCAAATCCATGATTGAAATGTTCTAATTAGCAGAATGGAGATCCAAAAGCTCTGATACCACCGTTGGGATTTCTTGACAATTAAAATGGTAAAATTCAAAATTTTATCATCGTTAATCATCTAATGATCGTCTCCATTGTTAATTACATAAACATAAAATCATTTGACATGTATTATTGTATAATAACTTTAAGTTTGAGTTCTTACATCAAACTAACCTTATATCTCAAGATTCACCTTGAACACAAAACAAAAACTAGATGTAGATTTTGCTAGAGATCACCTAACTTGTTCTCTTTCACTAATCTCTTGGAATTGCTTCTTCTCAACTTTTTCACAAGATAAAATGAGTCTCTTATCTTTTTCCCACATTCATGAGGTGGTCTTATCTCAAAAAGAATGGTTAATACTTATATTTATCACAGGACATGTGTTTTGACACATGTCATGCATGTAGCTTATAATTATCCTTTTTTTTTCATGGACTTAGGCTATTAGGACAAGTGTCTTTACACAAAGCCTTCATATTTCATGAATCAATTCCGATTAAGAAAAATTCCAATTGATGTACGAAAGAGGTAAAATTTTATAAACTACTAAATGTTACAATATGTAACATCTTAGTTTGTCATTTTATCCTGTGTCTTTAATTTCTTCATCATATGAAATTACACATATCTTATAAGAAGTATATAAAATCTTTTATCTTGTTTCTCGTTCAGTCAGTGAGACATATATCGAAGATTTGTATTGGATTGATAATGACAATTTTACAGCCATAAACTATATTGCATGCATTTACAATTCTACTCTACCAAGGGGCTCGTAACATAATTACTCATTACCAATGAGGGACAATGATATTATTGACCTATACTCTTTTCAGCATAATCTGTATGTAAAGAACTACTACTTTTATCATTACTTATATTGAAGCAACTTTGAGTAGTAATTACGTTATACACTTATCATGTGAAAAGATAAAGTCTCATATCTTAGAATTCATAGACACAGTAAAAACATTAATGACACTAATACAATCCATATAATGCTTTTACTTGTTAGGTCATGTTCAATGTTTGAATCCACTCATACACTCGTGTCTTAAATGATAATCCATTACCAACGTTTGTAGAACTACAACGTACTTTAACCAATACGATAATCCTTCACGGTATACTAGTATTTCATGGTAGTTACCACGATTGTGAATACTTTAGAGTTTCATGTTTGTTATCATATAGAGTTCTACGATTCAAGACCAAGAGCATCTTCTTGAACACTTCTATAAACATCAAACTCATGGAACAAAATGTCATATCAAAAATATATACATCCAATTCATAAACATAACATAAAAGTAATCAACAAAAGATCACTTTTAGAACACAAAACTAACACCACCCCCAATGACAGTGAGAGCAGTCAGGAGTTTTCTAGGACATGCTGTTTTTTATAGAAGGTTCATCAGAGGATTCTCTCTTATTGCAAAACCTCTCTGCCATTTACTTGAAAAGGAGGCTGAATTTCAGTTCACAGCTGAGTGTGTGAAAGCATTTGAGGTGTTGAACAAGAAGCTGATATCTGCACCGATAATGATAGCACCTGATTGAAGTCTGCCCTTTGAAATCATGTGTGATGCATCTGATATTGCAGTTGTTTCTGTTCTTGGCCAGCGCAAAGAATAGAGATTCCACATGATTTACTATGCAAGCAGGATGCTCAGTGTTGCTGAGTTGAGCTATACCACTACTGACAAAGAGGTGTTAGTTGTTATTTATTCCTTCTAAGTTCAGACCATATATTCTGGGAAGCAGAGTTATAGTTTTCTCTGATCATGCTGCTATCAAGTATTTGATGTGCAAAAAGGATGTCAAGCCGAGGTTGATCAGATGGGTGCTTTTGCTACAAGAGTTTGACATGGAAATCAAGGACAAGAAGGGTGTGGAAAATGTGTTAGCAGACCATTTGAAAAGACTAGATGACAGTAGTACAGCAAAACCAGAACTTGTACCTATCCTGGATTCTTTTCCTGATGAGAAGGTCTTTGCTGTTTCTACTGCACAAAGTCCTTGGTATGCTGACTTTTTCAACTACCTATCTTGCAAGATCTTGCCTTACTGCAGCTATCAGCAGAAAAAAAATTCTTTAATGACCTCAAGAACTATTTTTATGAAGAGACTTGCCTTTACAAAATCTGTTCAGACCAGATGATCCAAAGATGTGTACCTGAAGAAGAGATGAGTTCTATATTGCACCACTGCCATTCCTTGGAGTGTGGTGGACATTTTGGAAGTTAGAGGACAGCCTTGAAAGTGCTGCAAAGTGGATTTTTATGGCCATCTCTATTTAAGGATGCTCACAAATTTGTCCAATCCCATGATAGATGTCAGAGAGTAGAAAACTTATCAAGGAAGAATGAGGTGCAGCAGACTGGTATTTTGGAGGTGGAAATATTTGATGTATGGGGCATGGATTTTATGGGACCTTTTACTCCAAGTCATGGTTAGACTTACATCTTGGTAGCTGTGGATTATCTCTCCAAATGCTTAGAAGCAATACCAACTGCCTCGAATGATGTTGCTATTGTGATTAAGTTCTTGAAGCTGAACATATTCTCAAGGTTTGGAACTCCAAGGTTTATTATCAGTGATGGTGGATCTCACTTCTATAACAAGTTGTTCGAAAATTTGCTCAGTAAATATGGAGTAAAGCACAAGGTATCACTACCTTATCATCCACAAACCGATGGAAAGGTTGAGGTTTTAAACAGAGAGATCAAATTGATTCTCGAAAAGACAGTGGGGATTTCTAGGAAAGACTGGGCTGTGAGGCTATCTGATGCATTATGGGCCTACATAACTGCATTCAAAACACCTCTGGGCATGTCTCCATTCAAGATAGTATATGGAAAGCCTTGCCACTTACCTGTGGAGCTGGAACATAGAGCATACTGGGCTACAAGGTACCTAAACATGGACTTGGCTAAAGCTGGAGAGAAAAGAATGAATCAACTGTTGGAGCTTGAGGAGCTAAGGCATGAGGCCTATGAGAACTCTAAAATTTATAAAGAAAGGACCAATCTCATTCATGACAAAAGAATCCACACGAGATCTTTCTCAGTTGGACAGCAAGTGTTGCTGTTTAATTCTAGGATGAGGTTCTTTCTGGGAAAATTGAAGAGCAGATGGTCAGGCCCATTCGAGGAGGTCAGAGTCTCTCCTTATGGTTTTGTGGAACTGAAGAATGAGCAAGGAGTGGTCTTCAAGGTTACTGGACACAGAATCAAAAATTATAACTCAACTGAAGACTTGGAAGACAAGGAAACTATGCACTTCAAGGAGTAATCAGTTGCTAAATGGTCAATCTGTCGACCTAAAATTCAGAGCTTCTTGGGAGGTAACCCAAGCCAAGTATGTTACTGCTTTTTAAGTTTAGTTTTAAGATTTCTAAGTGTTTTTGAGATTTGTGCAGCAAACAAGCAAAGAAGATCACTTAAATATCAAAAGGTGTAGTTGCTGATATTTTTGCACAAATGGAGCAAAAAGCTTTCTGTCCGGTTGTATCTTTCATGCTTAATTATTTATGATCTCTGTGAACACTTCACTTGAGGATAAGTGGATCTAAGTGTGGGGTAGGGATTTAGGGAAGCATGAATTGTCATTTGCACTCATTTTAGAGATATTCTGTTCTTTCACTACTAGGGACAAATTTTTTTGAAATCTTTTGAACTTTTTGCTCATATTTACTGAAAATGGGGAAGTACTAAGATATGTATGCTGATATAGTTGTGGCCTATAATCTATTTTGCGAATCTTGTGGACAAAAACTGGAACTCTCTACTAGTTTGAAAAGGAGGGGTGCATTCTGCTGATAAGTGGATCCGAAGCTGAGTGTTTTCATTCTTTTACTTGAGAGAAGGGAGTGATGTAGGTTTTAGTTGTTTCTGACTTAGGAGATTTGGTGAACCTACTCTTGGCCTTACCATCAGAAAGAATAACCCGATGCTGAAGCACAAAAGAAGGCTGACAAAAGAGAACAAGAAAGCTTGAGAAAAACAACAAAAGAAGAAAGAATTCAAGATCTCTTATAAGAAGATCAGGAGTGCATCTACACAGCAAAGCTGTCCATAAAAACATCTGAAATCCCCCCTTGAAGATCAAGATGAGGTCTGAGTCCAACATTTCAAAGCAAAATGTAACTTTGGAGCAAATTCAGAGAAAACAAAAGAAGATCGGCAATAAAAGGATCAAAAGAATGAGCTGATCACACACTTTAAAAGAAGAAGATAGTGGCTATAGAAGAATGAGAAGAAAGGTCTTGAGCAGTTGATATCCATTATCCCTTGTTCAGACTCAACATAAAACACTGTCCACAAATCATGTAAGCCAAATGGAGAGGCCATTACACTTTTTTCAACTCCATCAACGAGAGAAGCCTTTACATAAACACTAACCCTTAATTGAGTGTGATGGAGTTGAGATTTGGCTTGAGTTTGTTATGAAAGCTTTTGAACTAGGAACGTGGTAGAGGTTGAAGAGTTTATTTAGTCCTTGTAGAAGCAGGATCTAGATTAAAAAGGGACACACTTGAGGCAACTAGTGAAGTATGAACCAAGTTGGCATGATGATGCTATTATCTCCTAATTTATTCTTGTCAAAGATTACACCCTCACTATAATTTGCACTTGCTCTAAATGAACACAATTGCACACTACATACACATTGTCTTGTCTAGCTTTTTGTAGTTCTTATTGGTTTTATTACTTGAGGACCAGCAAAATTTTAAATGTGAAGAAGTTTGATAAGCTAAATTCATATCACTTTTTGAGCATGTTTAGCTTATAATTTCTTATCATATTATTTCCTAATCACTTAATTTGTCTTATTTTATGCTTAATTGTGTTGATACAGATTAAGAGATCAAATGTGGCAGAATTAGGCAAAACTGTTAAGAAATGAATCAAAATGACCGAAGTTCAAGTTATATTAAGTTACTTGGTGCTCTATGCTCAATTTCATGTCCAAGTGATGGTCCAAGGACTTATGCAACATATTTTCGTGTGATATTCAAAATACTTGGAGCCAAAGACACCAAGAGGCATCAAGATGCCAAATCTGGAAATGGTCCAAAGAGCTTCCAAAAGGTGTTTCGCCAAATCAAGCAAGACGAGTGAAGTAACTGCCATATCCTTAAAACGGTCATATCTCTTCAACCAAAGAAGGGATAAGGCTAGAATTTCACCAGAAGCTAGTTCAAGAAGTTCTCTACAATTTATGAGGAACGCTGAAAATGTCAAGAAGCCCGAGTTTGGATAGATTTTACCAAATAGGATAAATCTGCGCGCAATGACCAAGCTGTCCCTTAAAGTTGGCATATCTCTCAAACCCCTTCCAGGATTGAGCTGAGATTTCTCCGTATTGTTTCCCTAGAGGTCCTCTACAATTCATATTACACATTAGAGGCAAAAGAGGTGGCCAAGATAGGGTTTGAAGTCAAATTACCATATTAGGTTTGATGAAGCCGCAATGTCCGAGATATACCTTGTTTACCTTGTATCTCTCAAACGGTTAGGTGGATTGTCCTGTAATTTCACATAGAGCTTTCCCTAGAAGTACTCTACATTTCTCATTCACACATATCATGGATCAGAGGCAGCCAGGAAGGTGATTTGTTGGCCACACCAGAAGCTGGTCCTGGGAGATTCGAGAATGGAATTCTGGTTGGTTTTGGCCATGGATTCGGGCAAAATCTGTTCTTCCTTGCTTGTATCAGCTCATGCTTTAAGCATGAGCTAATTATGTAGACTTGCGGTGCCATATATAAAGAAGAGGACTATTAATGTTCTCCAATTGGCCGTCCTTGGGGTATTACCCCTAACCTGCCTTTAAGTTTGATGAAATGATCCATACCTCGTAAAACAGGATGGATCATAATAGGTTTTTTGGTATTAGATAAGCAAGAATTGGTTCTTTGATGATTAGAATCGGTCTATAGTGATTTAGTGAGGCAATACACCATAGCCCTGAGTTGCTACTCTTATTCGTGCTCATCACTAGGATTTATGAGTTATTTGGTTCGAGTGTTGTCACAAAATTTGAGCTATACTCTCTTAACTTTTAGTTGTAATTTGTTTTATTTAATTTTACTAAGTAGTTTGTTAGATAAAACTCCTTGAATTTTAGGTTACTTTGATAGGTGTTGTGAATTGATTGCATGTTGATGAGTCTCTCCTGTGGATCTAACCCTTGCTCCCAACATTGTATTATAACTTGACAGTGTGCACTTGCACGCCCATCAGTAGCAACAGTGAGTGCAACCCAGTCAGAGAATATGGAAGTTCGCTGATAGATAGGCTAGAGAGCCAATCAAAAGAGTCACTGTAACCTTTTATCTCCCACTAACTTCTTGATCAACTAGGTGCAGGATAGAAATATACAGTCTTCACAAAATCACAATCTATGGTAATAAACATGTGTCATATGTGTGGATTACAGCATCAGTACTCCTTTTGAGCTATTCCATATCCCCAAAATACACATTTCTCAGCACACGAGTTAAACTTTGATCTATTCATCTTTGGAATACGAACAAATACAGTACACCCAAATACCCGGGGGTTAAGATAAAGGTGGTGTGATATGAGACTTGTCTGACAAAATCTGTATCGGGGTATGAAAATTTAATAATTGAGATGGGAGACGATTGGACAAATATGTAGATGTAGACATGGCTTAAGGCCAAAAATTGGAAGGAACTTTGGACTCAAGGATAAGTGCCTGTGCCATCTTAAGTAAAAATAATTTATCCTTTCAGCAATCCCATTTTGCTGAGGAGTATAGAAACAAGTAGTTTGATGTATCATCCCTTTCTCAGAACAAAAAGATTTCATGGAATGGTTCACAAATTGTCCCATTGTCAGATCGAATAATTTGAATTTTCGTATGAAATTGTGTAAGAGCCATTTGATAACAAAGATAAAACTTTTCAATCACTTCTGAGTTGGAACGAAAGAAATATACCCAAGTCATCCTAGAACAATCATCAATAAACATGAGAAAATGTCAAAAACCCTTAACCCCTAATAAAATGAGTCGGCCCCCAAGCATCCGAATTTATCAAGGAAAACTATTTGAAACCTGAGTATTCGAAGATAAATAGGGTCGTCTATGACTGTTAGATAAAATGCCTATTTCAAAATGAAACGGAATGCTAGAAGTTTTAGGGAATAAACGACGAAGATATATGTGAGATGGATAGCCAAGGCGTTAGTGTTACAACCAACTTTGAGAGTGCTAATATCCATGAGTCAGGAGTGTCCTTCCTGGCAACTCCACTTTGACCACAAAGTATAAGCCAATTAACTCAGTACGAAGCCAATAATCCACTTCGAATGGATATAATGTCAAATACAAAAGGAAGGATGTATCATAACCACACAATTAAGCTCCTTAGAGACATGACTTATTGAACAAAATTTATAGGATAGAGACAGGACATATAGACAATTAGATAACTTCTCGGATGGAGCGATCTCTATAAACACCGTCACTCTTGACAAGGGAAAATTCGCCATTAGCTGTCTGGATAAGTTTCCTTTTTGAATCCCGCAATTGAATAATATCAGACATATCATATGTAATTGTGTTGGAGGCACCACAATAAAATATCTACTTTGAATTTTTACCGAAGGCCGAAGCCCTCATAATATTTGCAATACTATTTTTCGTATTGGGCCCAGAAACTAGAAGAATTTTCGGCCCAGCATGTTGATGGGCTCAATTCATATGCATTTTTGGACTCATTTAATTGTTAATATTTGCTTGAAATCATATCTTTATTTATATTTCTATATTGTTTTACTTTCTTTTATTCTAATTTGTATTTTAGGGCCAAGTTCAAGAAGAAGAAGGAAAAATGAGGAAAAATGCCTAACAAAGTGGTAATTAAAGGCTCAAAGTCAAGAAACTTAGCCACCAAGTTTTGACTAGTCACTAGAGGATAAAAGAGGAATTGGCATTCTTATCCAGAACTTGTGTGGACCAACTTTTAGGGCAAGGGGGATATTTTACTTCCTCATCCAAAACCCTAAAATGCTTCTATAAATAGAACCCTTATCCACACTTTAACATGTCTCTCTCCCCCTCCATACAATGTAGCCACGGTTTTTAACTCTCAAAGGAGGAGGTTCGGCCGGAAGTCATTATTTGGGAGGAGGCACGGCGGCGACGGTGGCTGTAGGAAGCGTCTAGATTTGAAGGAAAATTTCCACCTTTGCACCCAATGAGACTCTCTACTCCTTATTTATTTTGTCTTGGCTCCTTTATGTAGTTTAGTTTATGTTTTAGTATGTTTAGCTAGTTTCTTATGGGATTGGGCACTTAGCCTTTGAACTTGTTTTGCAAACTTGATTATGATTTCCCTAAAATCTATTTGGAGTTTCATTTGTGTTTGGTAGATTGGTTGAATGATTAACTTCCTAAGGTGACTATAGGAGTATAAATTGGGGTTAAACCTAATTAGATGCTACTTAGTTATATAGGATTAAATGTTCAAGTGATCTAAGGCTAGAAATAGACTCACCATTCTAATGCAAACTACATTAGGTTAGGAGCATGTTTAGGTTAGCAATTAAGGAATGGTTTAGTGCCTAGACACATGTTTATCTCATAGTTATTAATTAACTTAGTTGTTGTTTTATTTTCTTCATGTTGCTGTTTTTATCTTCATCTAGCTACTGTTTTTATCCTAAAATCGGTCAGCTACTTATCATCTCATGTTTCGGCCAGATCAGTTGCAAGTTCGGCCAGTTACTAGCTAAGTTACATTTGGCCAGTTTTGAGTTTATGGAGTTTCGGCCGGTTACATAGCTTTGGGACACAAACAGCCCGTCACTATTTCATCAATTCCCATTCGACCAAGTCACCATTTGAATGTTTCGGGCAGTCACTTTTTGCAATGTTTTGATCATCATTCCGTCAGTCACTTAGGGTAGTTGTTGTGTCTTTTATTTCTTAGGTTAGCTTTTGTTTTTAGTTTTAAAATAAAACAACTCCAAAACGATTATTTTGTGAATATAGTTAGGCACTTAAATGTTAGCTAGTAACTAATCTCACCCCAAATCCTTAGAGAATCGACTCGGGATGTCTTTACTCTCTATACGAGTCTAGAATTGTCTTGGAATTATAAATATAAATGCGATAGGATTTGTGGCACTCGCAAAATCCCCATCACATGTCCTTCTGGCCCAGATTTCAATTCACAATCTTCCTGCAAATTAGAATGTGTACAACTTGGCCCAATTTGGCATGAATTCAACCTAATTAATTGTCATCAAAGTTTTGAAAATAGGCCCCTAGTAAAATACTTAGCCACTGTTAAAATTGGGCCCAATTTAATACCTGGCCCCTGAGTGATCGCTGTTTTCTCCATACCGGGTGGAGGGATTCGGCTGTTCGACCGCACTTCCAGTTTCGACATTAGCGACAACAATATGTTCGTCACCTGCGGTGGTAGCTGGCTGATTCTCGTCGACAACCGCAATGGAGGCTTCCCGAGTCCATCTGTCATGCCTCTGCTCATGTGGGTAACCGACTAATCTATAACATTCATATTTTATGTGCCCTATAATTCCACAATTTTCACATATCACATTCAGATGGCGAAATGTGGATTTCGCCGGTAAACAACCATCTGACTGCTGTTCTGTCCCACCGTTAAGCAATTGTGAAATTATGGCTCCTGCACGCTGGTTAGAGCTAGAATTTTGTTTGACCAGAAGCCCAGCTCCGACTCCCGTTGATGGATCTGGTGTACTGGAGGCCGTCGTGAAGTGCAAGATGTGCTTCCTGGCGGCTTCCTGCCGGATACTCGCATATGCGACTTCAACTGAGGGAAGGGAATTTTTCTTCAGTAGGGCTCGAACTATATGTTCATAATCGTTGTTCAGACCTGCTAGGAACGAAAAAAGTCTATGTTCATCCCGAATCATGTTGTATTGTGCGATATCACTGGCAATTTCCATTGGATTGGTATTCCTCCGATCAATCTCTAGCCGTAGTGCACTGCACTGTCCGTAGTAGTCTTCATTGTCCCTGGCTTAGTTGATCGGCCCTAGTAGTCAGATCAAATATTCGAAGAGAGTCTTCACCTGCCGTGAAAGTCAGTTTAAGAGCACTCCATAATTCGTACGATGTAGGATAGTGACCGTACTTCTTAACATAAATGCTAAAACGATAGCACAAGAATCCGCAAGAAATTTCTTCCACGTTAGCAACACGTGGGAGACAACATAGTCTTTCCCTTTGCGCCTCTACCATAAACCCTCACCTCACACCAGTCCGATAGTCTACGGCGGTGCAACCTGCGTGCTTCTTCGAGATAGGATGACCAGAGCGCCGGTGGTTAGGTTTTCGTCAGCGGGCTACAGATTTGATGTTCTTCCTGGAAGATGTTCTCAATTTGGATACAGTCTGTCATTCAACAAGAAATTTGTATTTAGAATGCGTAAGCAACACAACGCTTCTCTTCCTTTCCATATTTTAATTTGTCGAAAAATGATTGAAGCTTGAGATTCTAAAAACAAAGTTCTTTCTTTTTTAGATAGTGGTTTTATCTGTATTGACGACATATTTTCTGAATGATTTCTTCCAATAAGTAAGCTTGGTACGCATATATTGCTTGCTGAAATTAGTTAACAATCTGTTCAGGATGCTTGCTAATTACTGGCTCAGTTATTGCTGATTCTCTTCGCGGATTCAATGCCAATGCAGCGAATATCGTATCAGCAGTTTTTATTGCCATCCGACACGATACAACCCAAAATATAGAAAGTTCTCACTGTATTACCATGAGGTACATTCCATTGTTTCTGCATAAATCTTGTATGTTTCGCCTTTCACATGGGTTTCAAAATCCTTTACGTACTGTGCACTAGGTTGGTACAATTGTCGGTGGAACAGCCTCTCC
The DNA here is from genome assembly GCA_025802335.1 of Pinguicula primuliflora. NCBI lineage: Eukaryota > Viridiplantae > Streptophyta > Magnoliopsida > Lamiales > Lentibulariaceae > Pinguicula > Pinguicula primuliflora. The sequence continues at coordinate 6,409 of JAOYMZ010026085.1, read as the reverse complement.
AGGATCAAACTATTGGCTCCTGGCATCCATTGTTTTATCTGATGCATTTCATTGTGCTGCTGAATTTTTTTTGTCCTTGTTCTGGTTGTAATGTGCTACTGATTCCTCAAGAATGTGGTTGCTGATACATTTTATTGTGCTGCTGAATTTGTTGTCCTCCTGTTGCTGATGATACTGTTTATTCTGGTTGGTTGCTGATACTCTTAAGTTGTTATGAATTGATAAGCTTTGTTCTATTTGTGTTTTATTCTGGTTTTTTGTCTCCTAGTGTTGCTGTTTTTTGTCTCCTGGTATTGCTGGTATTAATGTTGCTGCTGTTTTTTTTTGTGGTCATTGTACTGTTTTTTTGAAGTATTAGTCTAGTTTTGTGAAGGCAATTGGCAGCTACTGATTTTGTGAACTATTTAGTCTAGTTTTTGAAGGCAATTCTGGAATTGATATTAATTGTTGTCATTGTGAAACTAGTGGTGCTGCTAATATTTTTGAACAGAGTCAACATTCTTGAACTGCTACTACTGGAGTTGGATTTTAAGAGGCATTATTGTAGACTGTAGTATTTTATGAAGTATAAAAAATGTGTTATCACCATATCACTTAAAAACAAAACATGACAAAAGTTATCATTTGCAAAAGTTATCGACAAAAGTTATCATTTGCAAAAGTTATCAACAAAAGTCACGTGACCAAACATTCTTGCGTTCTTTCTTGCACTAAAATTCTTCTGGCGTAGCGGAACTCTTAAGTAATTTGCAAACGATAACTTTTGTCCCGTTTTGTTTTGAAGTGATATGGCGAGAACACGTTTTTTATACCTCATAAAATACTACAACAATGCCTCTTAAAATCCAACTCCAGTAGCACATTACAACGAGAACAAGGACAAAAAATTCAACAGCACAATGAAATGCATCAGATAAAACAATGGATGCCGGTAGCCAATAGTTTGATCCTTGAGATGCTGTTCCATCGCCGATTGTACCAACCTAGTGCACAGTACGTGAAGGATTTTGAAACCCATATGAAAGGTTAAACATACAAGATTTATGCAGAAATAATGGAATGTACCTCATGGTAATACAGTGAGAACTTTCTATATTTTGGGTTGGATCGTGTCGGATGGCAGTAAAAACTGCAGATACGATATTCGCTACGTGGGCATTGAATCCGCTAAGAGAATCAGCAATTAACTAATTTCAACAAGCAATATATGCATACCAAGCCCACTTGTTGGAAGAAATCATTCAGAAAATATGCAAAACCATTATCTAAAAAGAAAGAACTTTTTTTAGAATCTCAAGCTTCAATCATTTTTCGACAAATTAAAATATGGAAAGGAAGAGTCGCGTTGTGTTGCTTACGCATTCCAAATACAAATTTCTTGTTGAATGACAGAATGTATACAAATTGAGAACATCTTCGAGGAAGAACTTCAAATCTGTAGCCCGCTGATGGAAACCTAACCACTGGAGCTCTGGTCATCCTATCTCGAAGAAGCACGCATGTCGCACCGCCGTAGACTATCGGATTGGTGTGAGGTGAGGGTTTATGGTAGAGGCGCGAAGGGAAAGACTATGTTGTCTCCCACGTGCTGCTAACGTGAAAGAAATTTTTTGCGGATTCTTGTGTTATATTTCGTCTGGTATAGCATTTGTGAATTACTTAATAAAAAAAAACAAAAGTCACGTGACCTAACATTCTTGCATTCTTTCTTGCACTAAAATTCTTCCGGCATAGTAGAACTCCTCTACAAATTACTTTCCTTAACACAAGAACTCACGTTTTTTGAAATCGTATCAGAGCTTTAATCCACATTCCATCAAAACCTCTTCCAAACCACACCATGAGATATCTTTATATATTTAATGCTGATGGAGCAAGACGGTGGTAAGAAAACTCCTACTAGTATCGTCACAACTTCCAAAACTGGCCTGCAAGTCAATGACTCCGGCGAACCAAGCATGAAGCTGGTCATTGTCATCCTAAACACCAAGAACTATCAGTCTTGGTCAAGAGCATTGAGAATGACATTAGGAGCGAAGGAAAACACACCCTCATTAATGAAGCACGGGAGCCACCCGCGGACATGGTGTCTGAGGAATACGAGAATCAGATAGCATTGATCTAATGGTAGCAAGCTGTATTTACAAATCCATAGATAAGGAGGGTTATGCTGGTTTCCAGTATATCCCCGATTGTGCAAAGGAACTATATGGGTTAAGCTCAAGGAGAGGTTTGGGGGGTGTAATTGTGCAATTGTGGTATAAATGAGGCGAAGCGTTTAATGAAGTTTTTTCGGATTCAACTCAGACTATTTGCAAATCACAAGTTAGATATAGGCCATATATCTAACTTGTTGGCAATTAGGTGAACTCCTGAATATGAGGTCTCGAGTTCAAGCCCCAGCAAAAGCGCTTGGCCAGGCCTAATCCATAGGAGCCTTTGGGCTGGGTGCAGGCCCCCTAGATTAGTCGGGAATGTATAAAACTCTCGGATACTGGGAAGGAGCGGGAGTAATTCTCCCAACTTACCTACCTAAAAAAAAAATATAGGCCATATATCCTTTGCCGTCCCTGAATAGGGTTTACTCCATAGTTCTAATCATTGAAAAACAATGAGAAGAAATTTTGTCATTTTGGTTTAAACAATCAAGGAGCTCTTGTTGCCAAGCTCTCATGGCCCAATAAGGCCACAGGACAAGCACAAAATGGAATTTAAAAGACTATAACGCAGTACTGGAAGAAGAAATCAGAGAAGTTTTAAGTTAAAGAAGAATGATATGAGAATTGCAATTATTTGGGGAAAAATGCTAGGTGTCCAGCGGGCCTTTTCCAGCGTCCGCTGGACACCTAGCCACGTCATGGTTTTAGCATTTTTGCTAGAAAAAAACCATGACATTTTTTACTTCTTTATTTTAAATTCTTTTCAATATATTTATAAATCAAAATTACTAACAAAAAAAATTATAAATAAGAAAAAATTAGATGGTGTACGGTTTATAGAATTTAGCTTTGGGGGTTTATAGTATTTAGTTTTTGGGTTTATAGGATAAGGTTTCAGATTTTTAGGATTTAGTGTTTATAAAGTGTAGAATTTATACCATTTAACCTTTTGGGTTTATAAGATAGGGTATAAGTTTTTCGGCGGTGGTGTAAGAGAGTATTATTAATATAATTATTCTGTCATGTATTAAAAATTGAACTGTGCAAAATATTTATTTTTTTAGGAATGATTTTTATCAGTACAAATATAATTTTAAAATCTTGCACAAAACAAATCTTAATTGTGGGTTATGCTAGTCTAAGCTGAAAGCCACGTGAAAATAATGGTGACGTTGTGCCAAAAAAATCTAAATAATATTTTTTTATAACTAAATTGTTTTCTTTCGGTTACCCTTCTCAATCATGAGTTTTATATGCTCCACTCAAGCTACCAGAAAATACCTAAATCTAAATCATGTACATATGAATTTGAAGTAGAAAAGAAAATTTGTAATCAAATCTTTTGATCATATCGGTCAACATTATCAAAATATGTCACAAATTTTATAACTTCATTATATATTTTAATTTTGACGACAATAAAACTATTTCTTACCATAAAGTTTTGTCCACTATAGAGTTTTTCGTAAATAGGCAACCGGCTACCGTGAAGAATTTAAACATCTTTTAGAACAGTTGATGTAAGGAAAATCTTGATATTGTCAGTTTTTGTGTGGTTAGTATTTCCTTCGTGTGCACAATTTTTGCGTGCCACCATTCATTTTCAAAATTAATCGCATAATTGAAAAATTTATACATAGGAGATGAAAATCCTTATATTTCGACAAGATTCCGACGACTTTATCACATTTTAATTTTGTTTCAAATTTTTCTTTTGATTTTTTTTGTGGGTTAAGTAAAACTTGTATTAGAACTTCAACAATAACAACAAAACTTACTACAGCTTTACATATTTCTACTTTCTACTTTCCAATCCCTTAGCATAATATAGGGCCACTCTGAACAGCACAGCTACTCGCAACCATGTAAGCAAAGTATCGGATCTCGCAGCCAGTCTGAAATACTATAACAAAAAGATTTCATCTTTGCTTTGATCCAATGCCAAGTACAAACCTGAACTTTTCTTGAGCAAATCTGCAGTGGATAGAACTTGATTTTTGAAGTGTTTTGTGTTCCTGTTTGTCCACACTGTCCATTGAAAAACTATCCAGAACATTTTCCACATCTCCTTGTTCAGCTCTGTAGGTTTCTGCAGCATGAACACCCGCAGGTCTTGTAATCATGGTCTCTCATTTGCAGCCATTCTGATACAGCTTCCCATAGCTCTTTGCTGAATCCACATTGTGTAAAAATGTGATCTTCTGTTTCTGGAGCTGCAGCACATACCACACATTCGGCCATCTCTTCATGGTGGATGATATTTCTTCTTTGTAGATTAACTCTTGTAGGCAGCCTCTTCTGGATCACTTTCCAGCATAGTATGGATACCTTTTTCGGGACAGCATCAATCCATACTTCCTGTAGTTTTTCTGCACCTTCTTCATCCACCAATGGCTGCTTTTGCTCATGTATTATTTACTGTGCCTTTCTTGATTCAAACTTGCCCGAGGTTGTTTTAGTACAACTCCATTGATCCTGGATATTAACATGCATGATCACATGTAATAGAATAGAGATTAGTTCATTAAGCTCCTCCTCCTCCTCCTAAACAAAAAGTCTCCTTCTCCATTTCCAGTTCCATTCCCACTGTTGAACTACCCGTTTTCCATGATTTGCAACGTTTAACCCCCTTAATGTATCTAGTCTGTATAATCTTTGGAAGTTTTGTTTTAATAGAAACTCAGTTGCCCAAGCATCATCCCATAAACAAGTTTTTTTTCCCATTTGCCACTTTTAACTTCATCATCTCTTTGAATCATGGTTCTATAGCTATCTTCCATTTTCCTCTTGGGTTAAGTAGTCCTAAATTGAGTTTTAGAAATTCGTCGCCGGGACAGTGCCAGGATATGGAATTTTCATCTCCTATGACTAACCATTCCAACTATGCGACCAATTTCGAAAACGGATTGTGTCACGCAAAAATTGTCCACACGAAGAAAATACTGACTATACGAAAATATATAGGTAACATTTTAAATCTGTAAATAAATAAAGATTCAAGCCCCGAACATTATTTTTATATACAATCCAACAAATAATTTAAACCTCTTAAGTATTCCCCATCCATGGAAGTGACAGTAGATACAACACCATTTTCTTGTCAAGTTGAAATGCTTTCACAAGCACATCACTCAACACAGGTGGTTCTGATCCAAACACAGAATTTGCTAGAGTGACCACTCCAGGATTTTGGCTATTGAAGGTAGCTAGTAGTGCTGCATTGGTTCCCCTTAGATTGTATTGGAAATGAATGAGACCCTTTGGAATTAAGAAAACATCACCCTTTTGCAACACCTTGGCGTATAACTTGTGAGGCTGATTTGGATCTGCAGGATTGGACAAAATGAATCCGGCATACAGAGTGCCTTCTATAATGTAAAGAAGTTCGGTTGCGTGTGGATGCTCGTGGGGGATTAACACCGTACGGTGCAAAGTCTATTCGGGCTGTGGCTACACCAAGCGGGTCTGGATCGTATGCATATGTATGTGGGAAAATGATGATAAGAAGCAAAGAGATTAGGTGAACAGCCTTGGACATGTTCTCTTTTCTGCACCTGGTGCTAGGGAGCGTAGTAGTAACATGTACAAATTTCTAGGATATCAGACGAGCTTATAGTCCTCTTATAATCTTCAGAGAAGTGGTCCTCAGTGCTGATTAAGTCTATTAATGTGCTGAATTCATTACTAGCAGGATTGCTTGTGGGAGGAAGACGCTGAGCTTTATTAGTTAAGGCCCCGTTTACTATCCGAAAATTTTTTCAGGTGGATTTTGATTAGAGTAGTTACGCCCAAATCAATGTCAAATGAAGGAAACAGATTTCAGAGGATGATTTTGATAGAGTTAATTATGTTTTCGTGTGTTTACTTTGAGGTGGAATTTGGTTGATGGAACAGTTAAATGATGGCGAAAAGACCAATATACCCCTATTTTGAAAGTGAATCCCTGATCGCACCTAATCACACTCCAGCGAAGTAAACAAATTTGGAACTTCAGAATTGTCCCATTTTCAGAACCATCAGAAACTTTCATCAGAAACTTTCAACAGAAACTTTCAAACAGCAACATTCACAACATAAACAACAGAACCAACAGAAACTTTCAGACAGAAACTACCTGCAACATAAACAACAGAAACTGATCAACAGAAACAACTCAGAAAATGAAGCCAAAACCCAACCATAAACCATAAACAAGTTCACAACAAGTCATCAACAGCAACATTCAAGTTCAAGTCATCAAAGATACGAAA
>JAOYMZ010026084.1:0-33798 GCA_025802335.1 Pinguicula primuliflora | reverse complement strand
TCTCTCCCACCTTATCATACCACGTCCAGAAGTAAATGCTGGAGTACAAACAAGTTTGATCCAACCACATGATCAAGACTTAATTATGCTTCAAGTCAATAGACCTCTACAAATCTGGGACACACAGGCTGAACGAGAAGTAGAATTGGGAATTGGAGCCTCAAGAAATCCAAATTCCTTGACATTCCTCTTTGATCTACCTTGACTGACAAAACTATGGATTTTTATTCTTTTGTCTTCCTTTTTGCAGCTTCGGGCTTCTACTGTATTTAAAAAAAAATAACATCTCATCACGACACTCAAAGAAATTAGCCCTCATGTTACTAGTTTGCTGAGGACATTCCCACAGAAAATATCCCAAATTGTGATACTTATAACATTCAACAACGGATCTATCTTGTTGTGATCCAAATCAACCTGTTACACGCCCTCTCCCATGCAAAGGTGTTCGTCCATATCCTATTTTCTCCTAAGGAAGATTCACCTGTAGTGCTTGTTGTTCTTCTCTCACAGTTCTAGAGGTCCTTTGCTCATAGACCAACAGACTACTCTGCAACTCATCCATTTACAATTGATCAAGATTGTTGGATTCCTCGATCGAGCAGACAACATAGTGTTGGGACACTCCACAATCCAGTCTACACTAGGAGACCACTCCACACGTGGGCAAGGAAAGTGGGCCATTGAGGATTGCAAAATGTGAAGAAGTTGCTCCCATTATTTCCTCTCAACTATCAACATCATGGAGTTAGTGGTAACGGTTATGCAAGGGACAAAATACAAGATGCCAAATCATGGAGTGAAACAACAGTAGCTAAATCTTTGAAACCAACCACTCTCTTTCATTTAGTTTCGACGATTTTGGAGTATGTTGCACGTTTATTCAACCTTTTAGCTCTTATAAAAGGGGAGCAAGCCTTGTACAAAGAATTATCTATCCATGAATGAAATATTTCTTTAGTTTGGTATTATCTCCTATTTGAGTACAAGACTCTGTTCTCACCGAGAGTACAAAAGGGATTTAGGCCTCTCCTCAATGAGTCCTACCAATTCTACTCGAGATCGATCCATGGGGTCCTAACACGTAGTCATGCTTGGTGATCAGTGATTGAATAATCTTTTCTACTATGGTGACTTCTTCCATTTTCTCCCTGTGTGCCCACATTTGGTTTATTGACAGAGTGCGGCCAAAGTAGTTGGTGATCGTTTCGTCCATAGTCATTTGCAAGACCTCAAACTTCTTGTGAAAGCTTGAAATTGTGCACGCTTGACACGAGTAGTGCCTTGATACTTCTGCTTCAAAGATTCCCAAATCTCTTTTGTTGTGTCTTTGCGCAACATCGTTTCCAGAATAGATCGATCGATGGCTTGAAACATGTAACTTTTTTGCCTTCAAGTCCTGCAGTTTGAGTGCCTCCGGCAACTTTTCAGATCCTGCCACTGCAGTGATTCCAGACTTAATCAGATTCCAATACTCTTTGGAATGCAGGAAATTCTCAATTAGCATGCTCAAATGATCGTAGTGTCCATCAAACATTGGGAAGGCAAGCTGCACGAAGCCACTCTCCGAAGACATGATGTGAGCAGTACAGAATCAGTGGTGTGATGGTCTGTTGTGTTGCTCCTATGAATGTTTGCTCTAATACCAAATGAGAGGAATTAGTGATGTTTTGGAATGTGTTGTGTAATTGAGCAAGGCAACTTGTGTTTGGAACAGAACAGATGCACATGGTGCTAAGCTTCGGAGAAGATTTTCCTTGTTCATTGAATGAAAGCTTAAGTACATAAATAGACAAAAAGAAGGACTAAAATTAAACATGTCCGATCATATCGGAACCAACAATGATTTCTAACCGTTATAACTGCTAACTTGACACGACTTCTTCGACTAAGTCACGAGCATGATTTGAGACCAAGTCTTGCGCTTCTTACTCACAAACATTACCGACTCCTTCAATAGCTGCCAACAGGATCGACAAGGTAGTGAGACATGTTAGTAATCTTGATAGCACATTCACTAGATACCCAACACTACCAACTTGAAACTGGGAGACAACTTGAAGTCGTATTCACCAGTATCAGCTTTTTATCCAAAGCTCTTTCAACTCTTCTCTGTTCTCATATTTAATATTTGAAACTTCATCAGGATAAGGTTTTGATCCAACTTCACACACTATGATTTATGAAGATGAGTTACTCCACTGGATAGATGAAAAAAGTTTTTGGTCGATAAAGCTCAGAGAACATATATTAGAAAATCGACCAAGCCCCAATCCTAGCACGGGTCTCATGTGTGCAGGTGGTGTGTATGGCCTAACTTAAATACGAAGACATGGGCTACTCTCAGTAAAACCTTGAGCCCAAGGTGATAGATTATACCACTACATTCTTATTTAAGTTCGTTGATAATTGTTTCTCTAATTGGTATGGGACAACATTCCAATACTCCCCTCAAGTCCAACTAGGTAAATCCTATCGGACTTAGATAACAATGGCCACCATTGGGCCAAACCTCCATGAGCCCCCAACCCATGGGAACAATCACTCTGAACTCTCCTCCGTGATCAAACTCGGGATTCAGACCGCTCACTCCAATACCATGTTAAAATCGGGAAAATCGGGTCTGGCCCATAATTGGTGTCTCGGGCCTCCCATGAATAAATTGAGCCCGACCTTAGTTTGTGGTTCGTGTGTCGTGTGGTGGGGGGCTGCACATGGGGGTTAATTTTGTAGGAATGTGAGTATCCTCAACAAACCTCATTATCTTGGCTTCCCCCAAGATAAGGTGATGAGTAACACCCACATTTCCTTATTTGAACCTCATTATCTTGGCTTCCCATTTTCTGTGTGAGACAAGCCTTTCAACACTCCCCCTCAAGTCCAATAGGGTCGGGTCTCGTGTGTTGGGGTGCACGTGGGGGTTAATTTTGTTGGAATTTGGGTATTCTCATCAAATCCCCGATATCAAGGTGATGAGTAACCCCCACATTTCCTTATTTAAACCTCATTATCTCGTCTTCCCATTTTTGTGTGGGACAAGTCTTTCAACACTCCCCCCTCAAGTCCGAATAGCCAAGTCCTATCGGATTTGGACCCCCACACTGTAACAACGCAGCGGAAACAACAACAATTGGGCTCTAATCTGGGTGATCCAATACCATGTTAGAAAATCAACCCGGCCCCAATCCTGGCTCAAACCTCGTGTGCGCAGGTATGCATGTGTGGACCAACTTAAATAGGAAGATATGAGCTATTCTCATTAAAACTTTGAGCCCAAGGTGACAGATTGTACCACCAGATTCCTATTTAAGTTGGTTGATCATTGTTTCTCTAATCGGTATGGGACAACATTCCAATAACATAAAGATAGGGTGAGAAAATGTGAGAAATTTTTTAGTTAGGGACACTATGTGTCGGATATGTTGCCTTACGTCATGAATTCTAATCCTAGCCATAGGATTTTAATTCGACTGTCATGATTAAAACACTCATTTAACTTAAGTGATCTAATCCTGGACGTCAGATTAACAACGGTCAGGATTAGAATTCTGGATGTAACGCAATTCGTCCGGCACATAATGCCCATGACTAGAAAATTTTCCGCAAAATGGTTGCTATGATGTTGTGAGAATATAGAAGGTGTTAAATATTTACATTCATGCTCTCCCCATTTGCCATCAGATGGTGATTTTGTAGGGTATACGTTCCAATGGTATGAACTCATCGCAATTTTTCTATGCCGCAGGACATAGAACTGCAAGATCGACGGGGTCTCAAAAAAGTTAAAAACGATAATAAGTGCTTGAGCAACAAGATTTTACTAGATAGGAACATTAAATTTATCAAGTTGCTATGCATACATACTATTTTTATACATAATCTATATGTACTGTCGTTTTGTCTTTTACAATTCATTAGTAGTTGTCATTTTGTATTTAATGCCAGTACAAAACGACATTAATTTTTAAAGCAATGTACATAAAATGACATTAAGTGTTACACTATGTATAAAATCACTATGTATGCCTAGATTTATTCTAAATTTATCTCAGCACATATAACCGTTAGGACTATAAAATTTCTCTAAAATTCTGTATATATAGTATATCATTCGGTAGGAAGTTCAATTTTTCCCAAAATTTATATATAGTATATAGTAGCATCGTTCAATAGCATGTTTTATTGACTAATGTTGTTGTACAATATTGCGATCGAATTTTAAACCGAAGACTTTCAAAAATATCTCTACCCCTATAGTATTTTTGTGCTAAGTAGAGAAAATATTTTCGGCACTTTCCGAGTTTTCGATTTAAATTTTCGGTTTAAAAACTCGAGCAGGCACACCAACATTTTTAGAGGGAGAACTATGTAATTTCACACCTATTACGTTTAAAAATTCGATTTCCTTGGCGTATGCACAGCATTTTCCCATTTGTTTTCGTCATGAGGAAGGTGCAGTGGGTGAAAAGATGGCGAAATTCATGAGTCGGCAGGAGAATCGTTTGTTCGACCTACTCTACCATTGGGAAACGACAAATAAAATCAAAGATACAATTTTGAGCAATTCTTTCTCACCAATGCCTCCTTGATGATTCCCTTCTGAGTCCTGAAACTCGGGATGATGGTGAGTGGGAAAACAGAGTTTTCACCGATGATCGAAATTTTTCTTCAACGAATAAGGTAATATTCTTGCCACCTTTTTTTCGGGTTTTTCTTTTTGTAGAATTGATTGCTCCGTGTTTATATAATAACGATACAGTTTCTCGACTGCTTTTGCTGGTGTTATTCCGTAATCTCTTGGTATTTTATTGGGCTGATGTGATGATTGTTCTCTCTACTTGGTTTACATCTGTAGGTTGAATTCTCTGTTGTTTAATTAGCCAAATTTGAAGGACTCTGTGGTGAAAATAGGAGTAAACTTATGGTGCCTTATGTGCCGAATAAATAGGATTATGTGCCGAATGTTATGTACATCTGTGGTTGAATGTTATGTGCCGAATGTTACGGTGTCGAATGTTATGGGGTAAAAATAGGATTTTTTACTCGTGTTGATGGAGCTGTTTGATCCCTTTTAATCATATATAATACAATGCAGAATGACTGTTCCTGATAAGCTTTCAGTTCTTGGTTCGAATTACTAGCTGGATATTGTAAATGGAGAGTGAAGCTTGATGGAAAAAATATCTAAAGCTTGTATCTTCTTGCCTTGGTCCTCGTTTGAGTAAAATTAGTGAACCATTTGCGATTTTCCATGTCTTCAATGGCGGAAAAGAGTGTGCCATCCTCGAAGTTTCTATCTTCTGTCATTGTGTTATCCATCATTCTCTTGATCTCCTCTTCATTGTCCCTTCTAGAGTTCCGTCAAAACTCCTTCATTCCGGAAACTGTTCTCCAGTTAGTTCTGGTGAATAACTCATCAGTTATCCCTTCATCACAGGCCAAACTTGAAATAAGCCCCATTAAAAATTCCTCTTCTTCTTCTGAGGAGGAGGTTTCGCTTAGGCAAAAATCCGGTGCAGAAAGCTCTGGTCACAAGAAGAATTTAGCTGATGAGATTAAACCTCTTCTAAGGGTCTATATGTATGACTTGCCTCCTAGGTTTCACTTTGGGTTGTTAGGTTGGGAGGGAAGTGAGAACGAAACATGGCCTAGTTTACGTGATGAAAGGAGAATCCCGCCGTACCCTGGAGGACTGAACTTACAGCACAGTACAGAATACTGGCTCACACTTCATCTCCTTGCATCTTCCGGATGCTCATCAGCAAGGCCTTGCAGTGCAGTTAGAGTAACGAATTCGAGTGAAGCAGATGTAATATTTGTACCTTTTTTCTCATCTCTGAGTTATAATAGGCATTCGAAAAGTCGTGGGAGGCGAAAAGCTAGTACTGATAAGCTACTGCAGGAAGAGCTGGTGTCATTCTTGCAACAACGAAAAGAGTGGAAGAGATTTGGAGGAAGGGATCACTTGATTGTAGCACACCACCCTAATAGCATGTTGTTTGCAAGAAAAATATTGAGTTCTTGCATGTTTGTCCTTGCGGATTTCGGGAGGTATTCAAGTAAAACAGCAAACATTGAGAAGGATGTGATTGCTCCTTACAAGCATATGGTGAGGAACATCCCGAATTCTGATTCAGCACCGTTTGATGGAAGGCCAACTCTAGCATACTTCCAAGGAGCAATATATAGGAAAGATGTAAGCTTTGTAATTGCGTATGCATTTTTAACCCCTCATCTGTTTCTCATGATCATTGTTCGAGAAAACGTTGGCAGTTCCTGGGCGGTCAAGGACCACCTAGCTCCTAGGCAGCCTAGGCGCTCCTAAGCGGGTGATTAGGCGGCATTCAGGCAGGGCGGAGGACGACCGCCTACGGCTAGGCGACCCGCGTTCTCGAACAGAGCTCATGATTGAAGAAGTTTGTTGATGTTGTTCGTTTATCTGGTGTTATTCAGGGTGGTATCATCCGTCAGCAGATCTATTACCTTCTTAAAAATGAAAAGGATGTCCATTTTGCATTCGGGAATGCTCAGGGAAACGGTATAAGAGATGCAGGCAGAGGAATGGCCCTGTCCAAATTCTGCTTAAACATTGCTGGTGACACACCTTCATCCAACCGTCTGTTTGATGCCATTGCTACTCATTGTGTTCCTGTAATAATTTCCGATGAGATTGAGCTTCCATACGAAGACGTGCTCGACTATTCGGAATTCTGCGTATTCATCCATGCAACAGATGCTGTGAAGAAGGGGTACGTTGTGAATCTTCTGAGGAGCATTAAAAGGGAGCAGTGGACCAAAATGTGGGAAAGATTGAAGAACATCAGCCATTATTTCGAGTATCAGTTCCCTTCTCAGGCTAATGATGCTGTAGATATGATATGGCAAGCTGTTGCTCGAAAGAAGATGGCAACTCTTTTGAATGTTTATAGGAAGAACAGGTACAGCAGATACCAGTTTCTGTAAGAACTTTAGCATACATGAATGAAAAAACTCTGGTTGGCTTGCATTTAACTACTACACGGGTTCATGTCTGTTCGAGAAAGCGGTCTAGGCGGCTGAGCGATCTCCCTCCCCCTTCTCGAATTCTGCCTAAGTGCTGACTTGCGGGCGCCTAGGTGAGCGAGGCGCGTCCACCCAACGCTTTCTCGAACACTGCTACACATAGTTGTATTTGCAGGATAAAATGACAGCAAACAGCTAAAGAAAATTGTTTGAACTCTTACTAGAATCTGATGTAACTTGTGCAGGCCTGTCCTATCTATGGACAAACAGCCATTGGTGTGAAACAAATGAAACAATCCAGACAAAGACAACCTCTTAACAGAAAACTTAGAAGAAGCAAAAAGTCTTTCCCCATTTCTCTTGAGTCCATGAAATGGAATGCTTCCCTGCTTCTGTTCTGCCTTGTCAACACTTGTTGTGAATCGGGTCCGATCCACGACGAACTCTTCTCTTCTGCTCTTCATATGGATCGAAAACTACTGTCGCCGGCGAAGGTGCCATAGTCATGGCGACACTCAACTCCTGGTGCCATACAAAGTCCCTCAGAATCCTGTGGCTTCCTTGAACAAGATCCATTCTTCTCAAAGCCGAAACTTCCCCGGGTTGAATTGACACAAACCCAATGAATATTAAGGACAGAACAAGGAACCTTGTAGTTAAGCAGGACATTTCTTGATCTGCAAGGAGAGAACTTAAGACAAGAAATGTCTGATCTGAAACTATGCCCTGTGTTGTGTTAAGAGATGTCTGATTTTGTGAGTTGTCTGTTGTGATGAATGGTTATAAAGCATTAAAGGTGAAAGGGGCTCAAAAACTTGGATTCATTCCAATCATAAGCCTGGGGAAGAAACCAATGTAAGGCTGTTTTAGAAGAATCTCTCTGACAGGTTTGAATGGAAAGTTGAGTTTGGAAAATGATCGTTCTTCAGAAGCCAAGAATATTAGCATTTCTGTACACAGTACACTCACATTAATTATCCATAACATAAAAAATGCAAATAAAAGCAGCAAATATAAACTCCAAATTTGTCCAATAAAGTAAAGAAGGGATGTGCCCAAAAGAAGTGGGTTTGGTTACAAGAATTGAGACACAAGCCAGACAAAAAGTGCGGATAATTCTATGTTTCGAGAAAGCGATGAGCAGAATTCTGGACGGTTAGGGGTCACCTAGCGCCTAGACTGGTGTTTAAGCGAGTATTCGGACAGAGCGGAGGGCGATCGCTTTCTTGAACAAAGGGACCTGACTGCCCAACGCCTAGGCAAGTGTCTAAGCGGGTATTTGGACAAAGCAAAAGGTGACCGCCTTCTCGAACAGATAAGGCCTCCGCTGAACTTCTATTAGATATGTATCTCAAACTCCTATTATGCCTATTTACCTCACCACAACCAAAATTTTGATATTGTCTATAAAAAAAAAAGAATAATGTCACTTGTACCTTTAAAATTAACACACTTTATAAACTCCTTTATGTGGCAACCATCACAACCACACATTAAAAAGTGAGTGTGGTTGTGTGTGGTTTTATAATGGTTGTCAAATAAAAGGATTTATAAAGCGTGTCAATTTTGAGGATACATGTAGCATTGCTCTAAAAAAAATCACTTCCCCGCTAACATAACCAAAATCAACCATGTGATATGCATACTAATTTTGTATGATCCTCCTAATAGCGCTATTCTATCTTCAGTGTATAAATGCTGTGATGTCTTTTCGCTTTCTTCTTTGGATGTTTTTGCAGGTGAACTAAGGAAGTGATTTAAATTTTGTAATTGCGCCTCTACACCTGCTCATCACCCATCCCTCTTCTTTTTTCTTCTTCTTTCACTTTTGTTATCACAGTTCCTTTTCTTTTTCTGTTACTTTTTCCAGAATTAATTTTGGCTATTATATTACTTATCAAAAAAAAAATTGGCTATTATATTCTCTCTTCACCATGCCCATATGGTTAGCTACTTCATTAGCATATTTTCTAAAAAGCATATTTAGAGGCTAGGTAGTGGGTGGTCGTTGTCTAGCCACCAGCTAGGTCGCCAATGTGTTGGACGGTTATGACCATTATAACAATTACCACTATAAGCTCTGCAAATTCAATGTTTCAGGGATACACTATGGGAGCCGGGGAAAGAGAAGCTCGAGCAATACACATGATAGATTTTGCATAATCACTAATGTTGTAAGGATTGTGTGCATATTTTAATTAATGAAATTAAATTTGATTTGTTAAAAAAACAATGCTCAATATCTTTGAGTCAGACTCGTTGATAATCCTTGAATGGTTTACTAAGATGTCCTCTCTGGCCCGATCTCGCTCTTTAATATATTTACTCATATTTCCTCCATGATGTTATTGTTCTCTCTCTTTATAATATATTTACTCACATTTCCTCTATAATGCTATCACCCATCTAGATTGTGTATTTAGCCCTAAATGTTATCGTCCAATATGATCCATATTCTAATTTAGACGGTTGGATTCAAATTTGGACAGTCCATATTAGAAGGTCACAATATTGAAGGTTCAAATTAAAATGGTCAGCCAATTTTTTAAATGTCATATTATGAGAAGTGTGTTTAATAACAAGCCCGATTTTTCCCACCCCCAAAATTCCACCCCTATCCCATTCCTTTCCCAAAATGTGGTGTGTCCCACATGATTTGTGGTAGGACCCACTAAGCACAGGAACACTTATTGGGAAATGGGTGAGATAGGGGTGGAATTTTGGGGGTGAGATTTATCAGTTTTCGTTTAATAAAGTGCCCTAAAACTCTTGCAAAAATGAGAGTCCCTATCATTGTTCCAAAAGTAGCACTTAGGCACCCCCTAAGTACTAGACGATTAGTGTCCACCCCGAGTAGGGTGTGGGCGCCCCCTCTGGCCCTCTAGACGGTCGTCCAGGCCGTTTTGGCAGCCATCTAGTCTGCTTGGGCGGCCCAAGCCACCGAGGTGGCTGTCTAATCGGATTACATAATTATATATGACAAATGTATGACAAATGTAATGTTGGCACTTGGCATGACGTGAGACCCAATCTCACACAAAACAAATATGTTATATCTAAAAATCCCAATTATAATAACAAATATTACAATATTATTGATCATAGACAATTATCTACGAAGAAATTATTTATTACAGTATTATTTTGTTGGGTAGATTAGAGAAAGCCTATCTCAGACGATTTTGGGCTTCATTAATCTTTCCAGCCCGAGAGCAAAAACGGGAGGACCGATATTTCCTACGACTACAATCCACACCTTTACCACGTCTGGTGGGTCCCACCTAAATAAAATGGGTGAAAAACTACACTGGGAATTTGCCCCCCTCTCCACCTCCTCTTTTCGCAATTCCCAAGAAGCCACACGAGCCATTAACTATCTCACCTACAAGTCATTTTTGAAATATTATGTACACAATATAGTTATAACATCTATTCACCCTATAATACAAAATATAAAAGATATAAAATGCACTAAAAAATCTAAGATACAAAATATGTAAAATATAAAACATACTAAAATAAAAAATATGTAAAATCTAAAACATACTAAAATAAAAATATATAAAATATAAAAATTAAAATTAGTATTACGGCGACTTTGTCATCGTAAAAATCTAAAACCATATCCTATAAATTCTTAGATTAAATGCATAAATCCTCAGGCTAAATGCATAAACCCTCGGGCTAAAATATAAAATTAAAAATAATATTACGGCAGCTTCGTCATCGTAAAAATCTAAAACGCTATCATATAAACCCTAAGGGCTAAATGCATAAACACTCGGGCTAAAAGCATAAACTCTCGAGCTAAATTCAATAAACACTAAATAATCTAACACTAAAAATACTATTATACATTAATATTAATTATTATATATTATATAATATATAATACATAATTATATAATATATACATCAATATATATGAGAGTGATGCTATTTGTACGTCTTTTTTTGACATTTTTAATTGGCACACACATGTGGCAACATCATAGCAATATTATCTCTCTTTTATTTTCTTTATTTTATTCTCTTTCCTCACACATTCCCTTTTTTTGTGGCTATGCACATGTGTGTCAACAAAAAATGTACAAAAAAAATGTACAACTAGCATTACTCTATATATAATTTTAACTATCATTAATTCAACAACCCATTTTTCCATACCCCATCACGTGATTCTCCAGACAGTGGGTCCCACCAAGGTGCAACAAAGGAGTGGGATGAGGCCGTGGGATTTATAACTTTCGTATCACTCATACTTTCCCCATAAATCAAGATATGTCCTTCGCATGCACTCTAGAAAATAATTGTGAATACTATTCATATATAACAAGACACACTTACTTTTGTGAGAGACCATGTATTAGAATTCCTAATTAGTTAAGCAGACTGATGTTGGAGTAATTTGTGAGATGGATGACCCTGTGAGAAAAAAATTTGGGTGCACAAGAATGAGGACAATGTTCGCTACAATAAAATGTGTTGGTTTGTAGGAATAATATGTAATATGGGCTAATCTCTCATATTGCCATAACGACTTCAAGGAAAGTTTGAGGCAATAAATGTGGTTTGAGGGTAATTTCAACTTTGTGCAGTGTTGATACTAGGACTGTTGTAACGCAACAAGTATGTTGTCCTATAAGAAAGGTGAATGTAATACCCAATGAATTGATGTTATTACTACTCATATCAGAAAGGTGTACTTATTTTTCTGGGAGCTCATCTACTAAGTTAAGCGTGTTGACTTTTGAGCAAGTTTTATATGTGAGACCCCCTAAAAGATTTTTCATGATGCTCATGAGTGATGATAAAGTGTGATGAAAGGACACATGTAGGTTTGTGGGGTCAATATTGCAATATAGACTTCGGCATGGTTGGGTTAAGGACGCACATGCTGTCATAACTACCCCAAGGAAAAGCCAAGGCATTATATGTGATATAAGACTAGTTTCAACTTTGTGGATGGTTGATAATATTGTGCCTAAGGAGGATTGTATTTAATACCCAATGGAATGATGTTAATAGTGCTCATATCAACAAGTTATACTTATTTTTCTGGGAGCCCACCTAATAAGTTTAGCGTGATGTCTTTGAGCAAATTTTGGAGAATGACCCTTTAGAAAGTTTTTGATGGCATGAACGAGTGAAGACAAAATGTGTTGGAATGACATGTGTTCATTTGTGGGGATAATATTGCCATATGGACTTTGGCATAGTTGGGGTAAGGACCCCCATGCTGTCATAATGACCTCGGGGAAAGGTTAGAGCATAACATATGGTATCATAGTAGTTTCAACAATGCAGAAGGTTAATGCTAGTATTTGTTAGAAATCTAGTCTGGCCCATTAATCGGGTCTCGGGCCCACCTGCCCACGTAGGTGGGTTTTTAATGGGCCGCCCGCCCACATAGGTGGGTTTAATGAACTTTGAATAAATCGAGCCCACATAGGTAGGTCTCGTGTGCGTGCGTGCGCATACGGGAATTAATTTGATAGGAATGTGAATTATCCTCATAAAAACTTTAAGCCCAATATGATTTGATTTTAGTCCACATTCCTATTTAAACCTCATTATTCTTACTTCCACAATCGGTGTGGGACAGTTTCAACAATCTCCCTCAAGTCCGACTAACCAAGCCCTGTCGAAGTTGAACACACCCACACTGTATAAATGCAGGATCATTTCTACTCCGATACCATGTTAGAAATCTAGCCCGACCCATTAATCGGGTCTCGGGCCTGCCTGCCCACGTAGGTTGGTTTTTAATGGGCCGCCCGCCCACATAGGTGGGTTTAATGGGCTTTGAATAAATCGAGCCCACATAGGTGGGTCTCGTGTGCGTGGGTGCGCATACGGGGATTAATTTGATAGGAATGTGAGCTATCCTCATAAAAATCTTAAGCCCAAGCTGATTTGATTTTAGCCCACATTCCTATTTAAACCTCATTATTCTTACTTCCACAATTGGTGTGAGACAGTTTCAACAGTGTTGATGTCACACAATAAGGACGTTGTATCTGTAAGAAGGAATGATGTAATACTCTATGAAATGATGTTAATACTACTCATATTCATAAGGTTCGCTTACTTTTCTGGGAGCTCATCAAGTAAGTTAAGTGTGATGCGTTTTGAGCAAGTTTTGAATGAGTGATCCACTAAAAAGTTTTTCATGGTGCATACGTGTGAGAAAAATTATGCTGGAAAGTCATGTATTGGTTTGTTGGTTCAATATTACAATATGGGCATCAACATGGTTGGTGTAAGGACTCTCATATTGTCGTAATGACCTCAAGGAAAGCCTGAGTGTTACATATACTATCAGAGTAATTTCAAATTTATGGATGACTGATGCTGGGACTGTTGTCACGCAACAAGGACGTTGCACGTATAAAGAGGGGTGAATGTAATATCCAACAAAATGATGTTAATACTGCGCATATCAACAAGGTGAACTTATTTTTTTGGAAGCTCATTTAATAAGTTAAGCGTACTAGCTTTTGAGCAAGCTTTGGATGAGTCACACTCTAGAAAGTTTTTCATGGTGCGCATGAGTGAGAACAAAGTGCACTAGAATGACATGTGTTGATTTGTGGGGATAATTTTGCAATATAGACTTCAACATAGTTTACGTAAGAACATTCGTGCTGCCATAATGACGTCGAGGAAAGATTGGAGTGTTTCATATGTTGTCTATGCATGACTATGAATAGTCTGTAATAGTCTTGTGTAGGTAATTTGTCGGCTGGAAGTAGTCTATTAATAGTCAAGAATAAACTAGTGTAATATACTCATAGTCAGGAATTGACTACATATACTGACGTGGTGAATTCACCTTCACCAAATTTGGTGAAACAATAGTGAGAGAGGGGAATAATTGGACAACTAACATCCACGAAATATCTATTTTGAAATGTAACCTCCTATTTCATTTTTGATTTAATTTTATTGTTCTTTTACTTAAAATACATTAAAAGAAAAGGAAGAAAATAAATAAAATACTAAATTGTCTTAATACGTTCTAATCTAATTAATCGCCGGAAGACTTTTTACTAACCCATTTCCGTTGAAGAAAAACCTTCCAAATTGAACAAGATGTCCTTCAACCTCGACTTGACTTGACTCGACTTGAATTTCCTCCAATATGTCGCGGAATAGAACTACTGATGTTATCAGACGCCGGAATATGTTGAATCCCCGACCAACTGTTCGGCGAGAGTTTCTTAAATACGTACACTGACGACTACTATCGTTGGGTGAAACAAGACTGCTGATATCACGGACAGTCAGGTTTAACCCGCTCTTCTATATAGGGCCATGCACGATCTAAGCAGGGGTTCCTATTAGAGTAGGGTTTATCATGAATTTCATTTGCAACAATCTTGGTGAGTTGGTGACATATTTCGTGAACTTCATTTGATATATTATGAACTTCGTTTGATGTATTAAGAAATAGAAGATCTGATACTCAACATATCATGTCAAAAGTTCGTCATATATATGCCGATGTCATTACAGCAGGAAAAATATGTAATGACATGGGACAAAAGAGTGTCAAAACTATATAATTCAGCAGTTAGAATCACTATATGAGGGGGAGGGGATAAAAAAAGGGGGGAGGGGATGGCATCTCTATCTGAGGATGGGGTCAATCCATATCCGGAGGCTCCTCCACGCAATGCAGATTGAGGTGGAGGTGATTGACATGGAGGTGTTGGAGGGGATGAAGTTGCAACCCTTGCAGAATGAGGTCCATTTCCCTCCAGTATCCTTCCAATTCTTCTTTCCACGCGCGCTGAGCAGCGGCAACCACCAGAGGATCAAGTTCCAGTACCTCCTCCTCCTCCTCCTCCAGTGCGCTCAGGTTTCTCATCAGGATCACCAACATCACTTGAGTCGTTGGACCACAACTCCATCAGACTACCAATATCTGTAGCCTCAGAATCAATTTCAGACGCATAAAACATAAACCAACAATAGCAAATAAGTATTCAAATTAACGCGACTATAAATGTATATAAAACAATAAAGTAGGTTTACTCGAGGTTCGTCCTTATCCACTGGTGATGCACGGAGGATGTTTACCTTCGGTTTGTCATCTGTATCGGATGAAGAAGAATTTTGGTGCGAGACACACACCTTGATTATGTGTTTTGTGAAGTTTTGCTGCAAATGGAGCTTACGAAGATGAAGACACATAGGGAAATGAGTAATGAAATTTGAAAAATATGTATGGTCGCGTTGTCGACTGACGCCCTTAGTAAACGACATATAATTGAAGACAAAAAGACACATATAAGAGTAAGCGAGACACTTTGAAGGGCAAAAGAGTCATGTTTGAAGGTGTAAGCTGCAAAGAACGTATGGTCGCGCGATACAGTGCACCATTCCAAAACTATACGTGTAAAGCACGTATGGTCGAGCGATATACGTGTGAGCAAGTTTTGGGTCGGCTTAATAATTATTGTTTTTTGGAGTTTATACGTAACGTCAGAGCCTTAACTGCGGTGAGAGGAAAGAATGCATTATTCGAGGTGTGTGTGTGTGCTCTTTTAATCCAGTCTTACTTAAGATGGGAGAAGAAGAATCAACGAACATCTTATACAGAAAATAAAAATTAATTTAAATAATACTCATATATCAATCCTTTTATTTCAATTATATAAAAATAAAGTCAACGGGTTTATAAATTAAATATTGCTGTGCAACAATCAAGCCATATCCCGGGGCCATTCATAGTTGTCCATGAAGTACTTGGTGTTTAGTTTTCATATCCTTGTGCTCTTTCGGGGACGCTCGCTCGGCCCTGACCCATCACAACACATCATCTCAAACAGTGTCTCTTTACACATATTCGAAAGCATCCATCATGCAGTGTTGGAATGCAGATTGGCATTGTACTATCACAGATGTTGCACTTTATCCCAGAAGACACACCAGCACCCCTTAAACTTATTCTGGCGGAGTCGTGGATGGAACCAGAGAAGAAAGCATCATTGGCAACCATGTTGTGAATAAGGATGGACGGGTGTTGTTGTTGCATCTATTTAAAGTTGTAATTTGCGTTGAGGGCGTGGTATCCAGCTCTTTCCCATTCATTTAATGGATACGCGTAGTTATTGATTTAATGCAGTCTTATCAGATGTTGCGTTTATTAAAGAATAGTTGGAGCACAAATGATTCGACGGGTTACCCACGTTGGGTCTCAGTCGGGTCAACTGAAGTGTGTTAGTTCCGACTAGGCTATTCGGGATTTTTAACTATGACAAAAACATGCATTTGACAAAATCGACACGACTCGTCGAGTTAGGAACGAATGTCTCAATAAGACGGATTCATGATCATTATCAATCAATCCTTTTATCCAGTATATAAAATCGACACGACTTGAAATTAATATCAAATACTCATGCTCATGTCCATTATATAATATAAAATACTCATGTTCTCATGATTTTCATCACTGATTTTGAAATAGCTTTCACCGATACAAACTTTCTCTTCACTTTCGATATCGATTTTGGTAAAGCATCTTCCAACACCCCCATTTGGAATGGTGGAAGATGGAGTGTGTGAAGATGCTTCCACCATAAGCTCGTTTTGTTTATATTCATCTTTGCTAGTGTTGGTTGTTTGAACAGGCTTCATTTCATCATTTTCATCATGGAATCTGAAATAGCGTTCACTGATCCAAACTTTCTCTTCATATGATAGAAATTGCTAGAAGAATTGCAATGAGAAATTTGGGTAACTCACTTTATCTCGGAATACACACCAGCACCACGTCACTGGTATACCTGTGTTTGTAGCGGGGGGGATAATTGGCAGAAGGCTGTTATCTTTATCACAGTTTGTCTTCCGTGATAAAGATAACTGCACATAATAATATGGTGTGCCTTATTCTGGCGGGGAATGAATCGGAGAAGGAAGCGACGTTGGCAACCATGTATTACGAATGAGAAGTAGGTTTTCTTGTTGTTGTATCTATTTATAGAACAAGATCTTGAATGATCACAATTGTTCCAACTGTTCTACATCACAACATAATATGAAAAGACTCGCTCTGTTAATGGAAAGACGCAATACGCGCAGATTATGAAAAGACTACACATGTAGTCTATGAAAAGACTACATGGTACATGCACAGTATTTTTCTGGATAAGTAATTAAATAAATAAGTAATTTGAGTTTAGGATTTAGGGTTTAGGATAAGGGCCCGACTAAAATATCCGGATTTGCGCTTAGCCGTCAGCCGTGAATAGAACAATACGGATGTTGTACTTAATACAGATTAGTTGGAGCATGGATGCCTCATCCAGGTTAAGCACGAATGCATCGTGGTTTTATCGACTGTCGAGTTATTTCCGACTTTGCTATTCGGATATTTAATTATGGCTAAAATATATAAAAAAAACTCTAATTACTCTATTTGACATGCTAAGTGAATATGAATGGACAAACATGCGTGTTAATAAATTAGTTTTTATCGGGTGCTTAGACACTTGTGGAATTGGAGACAATATTTTCAAATAGATTAGAAATAAAGAGACTTCATTATATACCTCGTAAGAGCAACTTGTCTTGGATGTGAATCAATCATAAATTGTTCGTCTCACGGTTTATATAGGCTTCACACGAAATTTAAACTGTGTAAAAGTGATGAATTATATACCACAATTATGAGTCCATGCATAATTAACGGATTATGGTTGCTTAGTATTATTTTTAGAGTTCGACTGCGTTATTCGGGTTTACCACGTATAGTCGCGCTCTTAACATGATAGTTGGAGCACGAATGACTCTTCCAGGATAATCACGATGAGTCGTGGTTTTGTCGATTGCTTTGTCTGTTTAATAGGTTAGGGTCCGATTGAGGTAACCAAAATTATCACATATAGTTGAGCTCGTACCGTCGGACATGGATAGAACCATGGATTACAAGATTGTTGGAGCACGAATGACTCTGACGGGATAACCAAGATAGGTCGTGGTCTTGCCGATTGCTTTGTTTATTTAATAGTTTAGGGCACGATGCATTATTCGGGTTTACCACGTACATTGTGCTTAATACAATATAGTTGGAGCACGAATGTCTCTTCTGGGATAACCACGATGGATCGCGGTCTTGTCGATTGTTTTATTTATTTATTAGTTTAGGGCCCGACTGAGGTAACTGGGATTACCACGTATAGTCGAGCTCGTACTGCCAGATGTGGATAGAGCGGATTACTGAATAGTTAGAGCATGAATGACTCTGTCGGTATAACCATGAAGGTCACGGTCTTGTCGACTACTTTGTTTCTTAAATAGTTTAGGGCCCGACTACATTATCCGGGTTTACCACATATATTTTGCTTATTACAGGATAGTTGGAGCACAAATGACTATTCCCGGATAACCACGACGGGTTGCGGTCATGTCAATTGTTTTGTTTGTTTAAGAGTCTAGGGCCCGATTGCATTATCCCGGTTTACCACGTGTAGTCGCGTGCGTACTGTCAGACGTGAATAGAATAACTACAGATGTTGTGCTTATTACAGGATAGTTATGCACGAATGCTTCTTCTGGGATAAACACGATGGGTTGGGGTCGTGTCGATTGCTTTGTTTGGAGCACGAATGTTATTTCTGGAAAGTCGGGATTGTATCGACTGCTGTACTTATTTCGTCTTATCGATTCGTATGAAAAAGCGGATCATGAAAAGACATGAAGTATTAATACCGAGCTCATCCTCTTGAACCAATGTCGAATCGACAACAACATGGTACCTCCCTCACTCCCACGCACGCCGACATTGCAGCCTCTCCTACTTCCGCGCACGCCGATGTTGCAGCTGCCCCTACTGCTGCGCAAGCCAACGTTGCAGTCTCCCTTACTCCTGCGCACGTGAAAGCCGACGTCCCCACTCCATCTCCAGTTGTCATTGCCTTGGATGAAGATGACGAAAAGGATGAGGAAGAGGAGGAGGATGAAGACGATGAGGAGGAGGAGGAGGAGGATGAAGACGATGAGGAGGAGGAGGATCAGGATGACGATTATGATGGCGATGACGACGAAAATGAAGATTATGATGAAGACGACGACGACGACGAAGTTGACAAAGAGGATGCTGAGGAGGAGGACGACGACGAAAATGAGAACTCCGATGAAGGCAATGAAGACGTTGATAGGTTACCCACCGAATACTCCGACTCGTCCAATGATTCTTGAAGAGCGTGGTCCATGCATTTGCGGATTTCAAGGACGAGTCCACCATCATCACCACCGCCTACGCCGGATTCATGAATGAGTCCGGCTAGTGATGGTAGTCAATTTTGGTAACAAACATCTTTGTCGTAAGTAGTCGTTCTACTGGTTTGAATGAAAAATACACTGTGGTACTTCATGCAGTGATTTATG
The DNA here is from genome assembly GCA_025802335.1 of Pinguicula primuliflora. Lineage (NCBI taxonomy): Eukaryota > Viridiplantae > Streptophyta > Magnoliopsida > Lamiales > Lentibulariaceae > Pinguicula > Pinguicula primuliflora. The sequence goes on along the minus strand of JAOYMZ010026084.1, from coordinate 14,397 downwards.
AGCTTTTTTATCCTTCTTCTCTTCTTACGTCTTGATGGGAACAACATGGAGATGCATGCCTCGACATGCATACACGGCACAGAGCCTTGTGGATTCCGGCGAGAGAAGATTGTATGCCGCGACACACAGTAAATTGCTATAGTGACATAGTTGGGAATCCCGACAAAAATGTCAGGTGAAAGAATGCAGGCCCGTCGAGTGTATTCCTGACCGATGATCAAGCTTAAAATTTATCGAATTAACTGCAGAATACTGTTAAAGATAGGAAGATTTTGTAAATAAGGTAGTTGTATAATTACGAATGATCCTTTACTTCCAAAAATTTTGCAATATTATAAAATAAAGTCATCATCATCTACAAATAATAGCAAGCAGAGTATCGTATGCAAATGTGGGGAAATCATAGAGTCGGGTATCACGACGAAATTGGTCGTGTTAAGACCGAATGAATGAATAATGACTAGTCGTGTGAGACATGAAACTATCTGTTCACTTTCATGCTCTCATTCTTATAATGTAATGAAGTGATCCTATTGTGAATAAATATCATACAGAAGTGTAAATCTCACAAAAAAATGTACGACTCATCTCTCGATTGTAACAATAGTACCATAAATCAGTTAAAACTCAGAGTCAAACGCACCTTTAACAAATAAATTAGCTTAAAATGCACCCTTTTCATGCTGAGCCCGTTGATGATCTCTCTCTCTTACTCCCTGAATACGTTTTTTGACCAGTCGTTGAGCCGGGAAGGGTGAAAAAAATGGACAAACGAAACTGAAAAAAAAATGCAGGTTTTCGGTTTTTCGATCACCGTATTTTCGTACGGTCGTAGATGGGTTTGACGGGAATGAGTGTAGTTAAGTTAGTTAGGTATTTTGTAGTAACCGTTTAGTCGTAAATTAAAATATATTCGATCTTTGATTTATTTTTAAAGATTGAGCTTACATTTACAATTATTTTTTGAAGATTACTTTTCAAAAGATAAATTTTTAATAAATTTTCTTTTGCGAATGACCTGTGAAAGAATGACCTGTGAAAGAGATGAGACGATCATAATTTGTAAACAAAAATTATTTAATTTTAATGAATTATTTGTGCAATAAATTTTTACAAACTACTATTTTCTTTAAAAAAAACTTTTTTATAACTTCATTTGAACAACTCATCCTTTCCATATATATAATCATAATTTTCCTCGATGACAAATGAGATTAGTCGCTAGAAATCAAACTAGTGCATATCACAATCATCATAGAAGTGGAAAATCTTGCATAGACATTTCCCATCAAACAGTCCACTGTCTTATTTTGATAATTAAAGCAGTCAGTTCTTCTAGACATGACCTTTGAAAAAAAAATTCTGGATCATCAATACGTTAACGACTTATTTTCGTTTTCACATGATCTTTCAAATATTTTCCAACAAAAAAATCTTAATGAATTTTGATAAATTGTCTTCGTGATGGAGATTGGGTCGCCTGTGGGTGGAAAACCTAGCAAAGATGTTCGATAGCCTGCAACGTTGTTGGTATTTTGGGCTCATGCCCTGCTGGCCCAGTTCAATTTTGCACACCAGTATAACTAGGGATGTCTATAAGCCAGATGATGTAACCAAAGTTAGATTCTGAACCTCGGAGCCCAAATAATAACTCAAGTGGGCTGTTGGCTTAGTCGTGCGAGCATGACTTTTGGGCCAAAACCCATTTTGCAAGAATCACAGCCCATTTGACCATAAACTCGGCCCATGGTTCAAACTCTTGTGATCTTGGCGTGAGAGCATTTTGGGTTGCTTGATTTCCGGTTTGCTAACTTCTTTGGGCCCATTTCTTGATTTAGCTTGCCTGTTGATTTTGTGGCCCGTTGACTTAAGGGTTCAATCGGTTGTCCTTTAAATAGCTTTTGTGAGTTCATTTTCACGAGACTTTTCTTTCCCTACTGGTTGCTCTCTAAAACTCTCTCAACTTTGAACTCTCAAAACCCTCACTTGATTTACTCTCTGATACCCAAGTTTTAGCCACTGAACTCAGCATCGTGCTGATTTTCTGTTCAGTTCTCAACTCTTTGCTCGATTACATGTGTTTTGAACCTCATGTTGGTGGGTTTGTCACCTTATGATCATTTACTATGAACAAATGGTCAACATATGTATGATGAAAGACAGCATTGTAGACATAAACAACACCAAGAAAACGATTATAACATCTGGAAGTAAAACGAAACACAAATAACCAATGTTCAACAATTGGACAGTGAACAGAAGGCAAACCAGGAGAAACGCTAGAAGTATCCAGAAACTCAAACTTTTTTTTTCGTTAAACCATATGTACAAAGGTCTCAATCTATTTATACAACATTAATGGACCAGATAAAACATATGGGCTATCTACACATTTTCTTTGTTTACATGAGTGGGCTTGACTTGTTGGACTTGGGCTGTCTTCATTTCAATATCTCCATTTACAACACCCACCCCGCAAGTTGGAGCCGAGGGGGACAAACCGAGGCCTAACTTGGAGCTCAATCTCTGAAAAGGCGCTAGAGGTCAGCTTTTTGTAAAGAGATCCGTCGGCTGATCTGTAGAAGGCAAGTATAGAGTCTGGATAAAACCAGATTTGTATTGCTCTCGAACCAAGTGATAATCGATTTCTAAATGCTTTGTCTGTTCATGGAAAAACAATTAGCAACTAGGTGTAATGCTGCGTTGTTATCACAATAAATCGAAATTGGCATTTGCAAGCATACTCCAAATCCTTTAGAACATAGAAAATCCAACGAAGTTCACATACGGTAGAGGCAATGCTGCAGTATTATGCCTCCATGGATGATATGGATACCGTAGATTGCTTCTTCATCTTCCATGATACCGGTGATGCTCCCAGTTTTATCAAGTAATCGATTAAAGATCTTCGAGAGTCCAAGCATGATGCCCAGTCTGCATCACAGTACGCCACCAGGTTGAAAACATTATCCTTGGGAATGAACAATCCCAGGGTAGGACATCCCTTCAAATATCGAAGAACATGTGTTGCTGCAACCCAATGTGAGCGTCGAGGGGCATGCGTAAATTGAGATAAATGCTGAACAGCATAACTGATATCCAGTCTTGTGAAAGACAGGTATAGTAACCGGCCAACAACTGATCTATATGTAGTTGGATCAGATAGTAGCTGAGCATCGTCGACCAGTTGCAGTTTTAAGCCCGGTGGTAGTGGTGTAGATGTGTTGTTCGATTCAGATAAACCAACATCTTGCAAGAGATCATGAACATACTTGTTCTGCATCACATATAGCCCGGATGGATGGAGAACAAGTTCTAGCCTAAGGTAATATGTGGTCGTTCCTAGGTTCTTGATGCTGAATTCACTATCAAGGAATTGAGTCACGCGCTCTGCTTCATTCTCATCATCTCCAGCCACAAGAATATCCTCAACATACACCAATAGTACTGTCATGCCTCCGCTTCCCTTCAAAGTGAATAAACAACTCTCATTCAAGGATTGACAAAACCCATACTTCATCAGTGCTTCTGTAAGGGTGTGATTCCACTGTCTAGATGACTGTTTTAGTTCATATATAGACTTCTTTGATAACCACACTTGCCCCGTACCATAAGCAGGAAGACCAAGAGGAATGGATATATATACTTCTTCATCAAGTTGTCCGTGAAGAAAGGTATTGTTAATGTCTAATTTCCCAATTCTCCATCCACGGTGGACTGCAACAGTGAGCATCAAACGGACCGTGGTGTGTTTAATAACGGGAGAGAAGCTGTCAGAGAAATGAATCCCTTCGATTTGGTTGTACCTTTTTGCAACTAAGCATGCCTTATATTTGGATATGTTGCCATCTGGGTGTTAACTGCCAAGTTCCATTGGCCTCCAGTGCATTCAGTTCTTGTCTCATTGCCTCCATCCAAGCTGCATCCCCTTTTGCTTGTGAATATGAATGAGGCTCTCCACATTGCTCGGCTGACAACATGCACACTGCAGCTGGTGTTAGTGAAAGAACATAGTCTTTCTGCCATATAGGGGGTCTCACTATTCTTTTACTTTGTCTCTCGGCCACCATTGGAAGTTGCTGAGAAGGGCTCAGATCATCAGGCATGCTCATTGAATCATCTACTGGTACTGTTTCGACAAGCTGAGGTGTTTTATTAGTCTGGGGCATTGCTTGAGCCATCTGATCAGTAGATGAATTGATGTCAAATGGTGCTTGTTTCGTTGGTAGTGTTTGGGATACAACCGAGGGAGAAGTTGCTGATATGCGTGTGTTGCTGGCAATTGGCTTCACTACAGAGTTTTGTTCAAAAAACTGCAGAATATATATCTGGCCAGAGTTTGTATCTGATACCTGATAAGGAAAAACTGTATCATGAAACACAACATCTTGTGATATGAATAAAAGATTCTCAGAAAAGTCATATCCTTGTAGCCTTTGTTGCAATTAAAATATCCAAGAAATATGCACTTCACAGCCGGGGGTGAGAATTTGTGTTTTTCTGGACCAAGATTTGAATGCACAACATAGACATTTAAACACTCGCATATGATTTAGATCCAGCTTTTTCTTGTGCAGAATTTCATGAGGATTTGACCACCCCAGAACGGATGAAGGTAATCTGTTGATGATATAACTGGCAGTTAAAATCGCTTCCCCCCCAAAACTTAGTAGGCAAGGAAGCACGGAATAACACAGCTCGGGCAAACTCCAGTATATGACAATGTTTCCTCTCAACCAAGCCATTTTGTTGTGGTGTGTATGCTATACTTCTTTGATGTAAGATGCCAAGTGATGACAATAGATCTTGACAAGCTCTTCCTGTAAATTCTGCTTCATTGTCACTGCGTAGTATTCCAAACTTCGCATCATACTGTGTTTGAGCCATAGTAAGGAACTGAGATAACAGTGTTACTGCATCGGATTTAGTTTTCATCAAATAAATTCATGTCCTCCGACTGAAATCATCTACAATAGTCAATAAAAATCTTGCTCCAGATAAGGATGGCTGAGCAAATGGTCCCCAAATATCAATATGCAACAATTCAAAACATCTCCCGGTGCTTGGAATGTGAGTAGGGAAAGGTAATCGAGCTTGTTTTGCCTTATGATATGCATCACAAGGAATAGTAGCAACAGATTTAATTAAGCATAGTTGTTTCAAAACATTGTTTGAGGCGTTGCCCAATCTATCATGCCATACGCATGAATTTACAAAATTACTGAGCAAGGCAGAATCAAAAGCAAAATCATCTTGAGCCGCACTGGGAAAAGATCTACGAGGTTGCTTTATCTGAGATAGTGAAGTAGGCAACTGGTGTCTTCTGGAAGGATGGAAGAGATACAAGCCCAAAAATTCCTTCCCTACGACCAAACCATCCTTGGTTTTAAGGTCCTATATAACACAATAAGATTGATAAAAGAAAAATGAGGCATTTACATGTTTACACAGCCGAGATACTAACAACAGATTAAATTTGAACTCTGGCAAGAAAAATGTGTTCTCGAGTATGAGATGTGAATTCAAAATGAATTCTCCAACAAGCTTCGCTTCCGCCTTGCTTCCATCAGCCTGGTGTACAGGCATAGTTCTGGGTGTGGATCTGACATTGTCAAGAATCATTAAGTCTCGGCACATATGTGTCGTTGCACCTGTATCAACAATCAGAATATCTACAGGTATATGTGAGGCAACGGCTAAAGCTCTTGTATAAGCGGTACTTGTGCAGTCTGAATCATTGAGCTCGGATGAGCTTGGACCAAGTTGTAATACATCTTTGAGGGCTTTTGTGACTTCTAATCTGACTATCTCTTGTACATTTGCAGGCGAGCTTGCATCAGACATGTCAAGAGGTGAGTTCATGACTGCATGAGCCATGTGACCAGGAGGGGAAAACATCCTTGATCCCCACTGAACACCCTTCAAGAGATAGCAATATGGGATTGTGTGTCCAGTCATTTTACAATTTTCACATTTCTTGAGCTTGAAACAATCTGCCATAACGTGCCCCATTACACCACAGTGGTCACACTTCTGATTTCTTTGAGCATACCACCTTTCTTTGTGACCGAAAGTATTTGGCTTATTTGTGATTGTCCCCCATTTTGATGCAGCAACCCTATAATTTCCTCATCTTGCCAGCATCCCGTGATCCATTGCATCAAAGCTCAAATTACTGATAATTAATTTTTCCTCACGTTGTTTCTCTACCGTCAATATAGTGGAGAATACCTTGTTCAGACCTAGAAGAGGTTCTGTCGCTAATATCTAACCTGTAATCTGCTCATATTTGTAGTTTAAACCAAACAGGAATTTCATGATCTTTTCTTCCTCATCAGTACCACACTTGCAGGGTAACACAGGCCCCATATAATTAAGCTTGTCCCATAATCCTTTAAGCTTATTGAAGTACACTGTAACATTGTTGTTACCTTGTTTAAGATTTGCTATATCCCTACTGATGCAATCCACCATTGGTGCATTGCTCTGGCCCAATCTATCCTTCAATTCTGCCCATAACTCCTTAGCATTATTTGTAGTATATTGAAAACCAGAGATTACCTCGGCATCTATGGAGTTGTATATCCATGAGGTAACCATCGAATCTGCAGCTTTCCAGATTTGGTATTCTTCAGACAACTCGTCTGCGGGGGGAACATGATTCAGATCAATGAGTTCCAATTTTCGTTTAGCTGCTAAAGTCAATCTAACTGCACTGCTCCAAGAGTGATAATTCTTTGTGTTTAACAACACTGTCATCAGTTTCATTTATGGTTCATCAGAATCTCTAAGTTGTAGTCTTTTTACGGTCCCTCTGTTAGAAGGATTAATTTCAAATTTCTCAGTCTTTTCGCCTTTCTCACCCATTTGACAAAATCTTAAGTAGAAATATTTTAAACACTAAGGAATAAACTGTCCAGAAAACCAACAATTGCAACGGAAGATTTCGAGAAATTCTTACCCAAATTCAAGCTTTGCGCTTTGATACCATGATGAAAGATGCCATTGTAGACATAAACAACACCAGGAAAACGATTATAACATCCGGAAGTAAAACGAAACACAAATAACCAATGTCCAACAATTGGACGATGAACAGAGGGCAAATTAGGAAAAACGATAGAAGTATCCAAAAACTCAAACTTTTCTTTTCTTCGGTTAAACCATATGTAGAAAGCTCTCAATCTATTTATACTACATTAATGGACCAGATAAAAGGTATGGGCGATCTACACATTTTTTTTGTTTACATGAGTGGGCTTGACTTATTGTGCTTGGGCTGTCTTCATTTCAATATCTCCATTTCCAGCAATGTACCTTTCTCTTATTGAATTTTGTTATTCATGTATCTTTAAAAGTTTTGGGTCAACATATCTTGCAAAGGTCTTGCAGCTCTTGCTTGAGACTGAGTATTATCAAACCCATGAAATGTGTACAAACATTTCATGTGTTTGAAATGTGGGTACTACAAACATTGTCTTTTATATGCTACTTAAAAATTTAAAAAGTTTGTGCTACTTAAGTTAATATAATCTATTCTATTAACGGGGCTCACTAAACGCACCCGAGGAAGGAAAAAATGCGCAAAACGATTGTCACTTGTGCTGATGTGGCATTGATTGCAAAAGCATCCCAGTCATTGATTTATTTTGCAAACAAATTCATGTGCACCCCCTTTTTTTCTTTTTTACTTTTTTCCTTTTTCTTTTTTATTATTATTTTATTACATTTAATTTCTCTCTCCTATTATTTCAAAAATCGAATTTATCCTTGAATTGTCCACCGCTCATCGAAACGAACACTAACATAATTACCAGCGCGTCGTGTGGTTCAATTAGAGATGTGATTTGATATGATTTCAAAACTATTTCAGCGGTAGTAACTTCAAACACGGGTAAACGAATTTTTACGCACCAATAACTTCAGCCACGAGCAATTTACTAGTATATATAATGTTGTATCGAGCCACAGGCCCACAATAATCACCTTCTATGATATTATACATAAGTTTGATGTGTAGCTCTTATTAGACCCACTGGGACGGACAATCGCATGCCTGGATCAGATCCAACTAATTCTCTACATCTCTCTAGTCATAGCGGTGGAAGAAATCTATAACCTCACCATACAAAACGCTATTAGCATTAAATCCCATAACGAAATCCAAATGCGCATATTCTGGAATGTGCTGCACTTGAAGCTTGTCTGCATCGTGTGATTTAAGAATACCCAGCAACGTAGCAACATCTCCATCGTCACCAAGCGCATCTTCACCTCCGTACGACACAAGCATTGGGAAATCTTTTGGAATTCTTGATAGATCATAAACGGGAGGGCTGAATGATTTGTAGTGCAGCCAATTAGATAAGGCGTTCCCATAGTCATACTTGGACAAAACTCCATCACGAACAGCTATAAGACAAGTGGATGGATTAGTTTATGGTAAATGCAATGAAATAAGGAAAGAGTAACTCTAAGGTGCTCATTAGTAATGTGCTTAGTAAGTGATTTGGGTGATCATTGCCCTTCATCTATCAATTTGATGGTTCACATTAAATGAGTTATTTAAGTAATTTTAAGTGGTTAATCTAATTTCATCCGGACAGTGAAGGTCGCATATTAGAATCAAACACCCAAACAAACACATTATGAATGAAGGAAATCATCGTAGTGATATAACACATTTCCAATCTCATACTTCAAACACACTTATGCCACGTTGTAAACAGTTGGGTGTTATTTTTAATACTTAATCGAATCTTCTGTTATATCCAATAATATTACAACATGTGTCATAAATGTACAAGAAGTGTCTATATCATTTTCGGAAATTCATCAACTAAGGAAAATGACCAAATTTTTGGGACTTACTCTGTGATAAGTGCACGAGGTTCTTCATGGACGTTGGCTGTGGCTCATTTTTCAGTATCACACCATCACTCGTGGAATTGAGTTTGAGACAACAATTTGGCCCTGTAAGTGCTGTCGTGATATCTAAACAGTGAACCCCAGGAAGAGCACAACAGCCGGCAATGAAGTCCGAAACGTTCCCTCTAGAAAGGTGAAAGAGAAACGAAATGCATCCGATCAAATTTGAGGTTAGGTCAAAATCAAACCAGAAAAAACATGGTAGCTTTAGTTTCTATTCATTACCCTTGCGGATTGAACTCTGCAAAGCCAAGAGTCTCCAAAGCCTGTAGAAATCAAAGTGAAGCTGTATAAGGTCGATGGCTCAAGCAACAGGGTTGGTTGTTTTGGTTTTCGTTCCGATTTAGTCGGTGTAGTTTTCAATTTGCACACCAAGTGTTTGAGAAAAGCTCAATCAGAAATTCACTTACATCACCGAGAAAAAGTCTGGCCATTTCAATTGCCAGTTGTGATTTCATGTGACTCAAATACGCAATTGGGCTCAACAAAGCTACCGACTTCACATTCTGAAATCCACCTTGTGATAAGGAAACCAAAGCCGTCAAAGTTCCCTGTTTAGCATAGGTGAGATGATGAGAGTTCATTCAAAATCCCTCTTCGAGAAGGCAACGCCCAACCGGCATAGGCGCCGTTTAAGTGTTGGGCGTTCGCCCTCTACTCTATCCGAATGTCGTTTAAGTATCCGTTTAGAGGCAACTAAGCGCATATGCGCTAAGTGAATCCTGACTGCCTAGGAACTGCACAGTGATTTCCCGAACAATGTTCAAAATTCAGTATGATCAAATAGCTTCTGTCGTCTTATTACCATTGAATGTCCTGCGTAGTGCGGTTTCTGTCCAGTCTGTTGGACTATCAAGTTGATAACAGATGGGGTGTCGTGAGCCGCCAATTCATCCCATGACCAGTTCCAGTATTCCTGTCGTCAGTTTCATGTTACATATCCACTTACTACAGTAGGGTATTGTTTTTGTAGCACAAATTATTATTTTTTACCGGTTCACTAGCATTCAGTGTGACATGTCTCTTGCTGTACTGAGTTCCTCTTCCGTTTGAGATCCATACATCGAATCCATTGTCCGCGAGCATGAATGCAAGAGATTGCTCGGGAGAATTCAGCAACCATGTTGCCCCATCCTGGAAGAAGGAACCAGTTATGCAAAATTGGAAATAAGGACGAACTCACAAGAATTCTGCAGCCAGGTGGTGTTGGGAACACAATATTTGTGAGCTATGTTCGATATGGTGGTTGCCTAATTTATCTACGTACTGGACGGTCGCCCTCTATCATACCCAAAATCACATAAGTGACTGCTTATGTTGCTTATATCGGCGATGACCGTCTAGAAGCCTCCGGACACAAACAATATTATTGAGCCAGGGGCCTAGCCACCCTTTGTGTTTATCATTGATTGAATGGACTTGCGAACACATTTCAAGATATATAGATAGAGAAGGATTCTGAGGTGCTCAATCCGGTTCTCAAATATCCATATTGATGTCTCAGATTAGAATTGAGCACATCAACACTTATAAAACATATCAACATCGAGCACTCCATAATTCATGGGATACGTACCACAAGAATGCCATGTTGAAGTAGAACCGGAGTCTTGTTCATACTTCCACTTCCGTTCTGTCCTTTTGGAATTCTTTGCACGCTAATTATGTAGCCATCATCAGTCGTCACCTGAAAAAAAAATGAATAGAAGACATTAAAGGAGCTCATTGAGCTTATCACAATGGCTAAAACCAGAGGTATTGACTCTTTCTTTAACTTTGGAGTACTATAAATAAATCCCTGTTTGATTTCCTCACTTCATATTCTTGGCACTTGTAGCCCTGTACGATAACCGCCATGGAACAGAGGCCGGGTAGCTGCTGAGTGTTGTTGTCTGCGAGTGCATGATGAGGTAATAATGTTGACAACACTGTAAAGATGCTGAGAGAAACTAGTAGACTCAATAAACTGTTGAACTCCATCAGTTTCTTTTTTGTATCGGATTCTCAAACTGTAAGAGTTAGTTATGGTTATGGTTATGCTTGGATACAGTCTTCTACTCTACTTGTAGAGATTGCTTCAATTATTTTGATCATAATGAGATTCCATTCCATTAGTTTGGGGGGTGGGAATGCAATCTTCCATTCGAATTTTGCTTAATAGCTTACACGGTGTACATGTAACGGAGTTTGCTTAATCCATAGAACAAGACGAGGAATAAATTGAGTTGGATAGAGATGATCAAAACAGATCTATGGGTAGGGTCACTCACGATCCTATCCAATCCTATCTCGAATCTTCCTCTATTTATAGACCATAAGGTCAGGTTTTGGGTTTATCCCTTACTGGGGTCTCTCTCCGATTATCCTTAATTTAAAAAAAAAGTGTATACTAAAATTTGAACTCATAGCTATAAGAATTAACGTGTCTATTTGTTAATAGTTTTATATTTTAACTTAATAAACTAACTTTTAAAATTTAAAGGTTGGTTTACAAATATTGATTTGATGTTAACATAGAGATTAATTAATTAAATAATTCTTAATTCCAAGTTAATTAAATGAACTAACATTCAATTTTTAACCTAAATTTAAAATATGGTATATAACATACACTTCATTTAACAGAAGGATAGTAGATGAATGAATACCAAGGATTGAGCCTCATCAAAATAGATATAAAAGGAAAAAATAGATTTATCCCATCTCTCAAAGTAAATTCTAATTTACACCCATGTGGTTTGGCCTAAATTTAATTTATCTCCTTATAGTTTCAAAATTTCAATTTATCCCCTGTAGTTTTAAAAAAAATTCAACGCGCTCCCATCATTTTGTTTTATTTATAATAATTTATGAAAAGACTAATATGACCTTCTTAATTAATAAGAAATAATATATAGACTACAAACCGTTGGGCTATATGACAATTTGTTTTTTTACTGCAATTTATATAGATTGAACATACTTTGTATTTTTTTGAATATATATTTGATTTATAACCAATGAAAAACTAAAACAAAAACATATAATATAAATCATATTAAAAGTCTTCCTCATGAGCGGCAAACAAATGAATATAACTACTTAATTTTTTGGCATCCGCAAGGGTGACTTACATATTTTGAATATTTAATTAACATTTAAATGACTTTTTAAAAAAATAATAATATTTAATAAATATAAAAAGAATATAATTACTTAATTTTTTAACATCCAGAAGGTTTGATTTTTTCGGAACTTAAGGGAGTATGTTAAAAAGATTGCATACATATTTTGGAAATTTTAATTACAATTGAAATAACATTTTTAAAAATAATAATAATAATATTTAAAAAATCAAGGGTAAAATAGTCTTTTTCATGCAAAATTTTCAAGCCAACTCTCACCTCCCACGAGTACATTACACGCGGGGTAAATTGAATTTTCTTAAAAGCACAGAGGGACAAATTTAAATTTTGAAACCATAGGGAAATAAATTAAATTTAGTCCAAACTATAAAGGTGTAAATTGAAATTTACACCATCTCTCATCGAATTGATGGGTAGACTTGAATACTCAGGGTTAACACCAGGGTCATCAATGAACTCATCGCTTGTGTGCTAATTTACTTGTGGAGTCATGGAAGGAATATTTTTTTCACCTTCCAACATGGATTCCATTCGTGGTGCTGAACTGGGTGGAAGAGTGACATGTGGAAAGTAGACTCATTTTACCTACTAGGTTGTTGCAAGTTAAAAAACTTACCATAATACTTGAAGAAGCAGAGTGTGGGATGTGGGTGTTGGCGGACCGCGGCCGGCCCTTGAGATATGTTGAAGAGAAGCCGAAGGGGAAGCCTGAGAGGAGCTAATCAAATGCAAGTTAGGGGTTGGATGTGCATCTACCTCAAGCTCTTTATGTTGCATGATGGTTTCCTTTTTTTGCCATCTCTTTGGCGTTGAAGCTCGCGAACTAGATGTTTCCTTTGATCGATTGCCCTCATCAATGAAGTTCTCCTAAAAATTCAGCCCATAGGACACTATCGGCTGATGAGCTAGATGTGGCACGCAAAAACCAATCATTCTATGTACCAGACCCACGTACACCACCTCCACACGAGCCCCAATCACATGGTGTGGGTCCGGCAGTTTGTGGGACCCACAAAAAACCCCATGTGAGAGGGATCGTGAGAAGGTGGTGTCGTAGAGTCGTGACCCCATCTGAATCGATTTTATTCAAAGTGCAATCCTCTTTGAAGTGATTGTACTTCCCACAAAAATAACAAATATTATACACATCTTCATAAAGTAATAGGATAAGGGACACGATACACAACTCACAAGCATGTTCGGAACCACAATGGAGCATTATGCTTTTAATTTACTATATATAAGCTTTCTAACTGTGTAAACAATTTGAATTGTCATGCCCATGTATTATTGGAGAACATCTGCACCGCACCGCTCTAGTGGCACCCCATAATCATCACTGCCTCACAAGAGGATGTGTGGGGTCCACACAAACACACACACACCAATTGGTGTGTGTGTGTGGTTGTGTGGAAGCGGTGCCATTAAAGTGGTGCAGTATAGATGTTCTGGTATTATTGTACATGTATCTATTGTGAATACAAATGTTTAGGATTTTCATAATCTGAACATTAGAATTTCAAACCAAATACTCTCACCTCGTTTTTTTGTGGAAAAAGGTCAAAGTTTTTTTGGGGTAAGTAAGTTTTGTTATATATTTACTTTGGTACAATCGTGCTCCCCATTTTGTACAATTTACATATTTCAGCTCCCTCTAATCATACAATTTACAGGGTCACGCACCCAAGCTCCAAAATTAGCTACCACATGAATTCTCTTCTTCAGCTTGAGGGATTGCCAAAGCTTCAATTGAATGTCTTCCGTAGTGGCGTCCACGGTTTGAGATTCATCTCTGAACAGCTTGGAGTTTTTGGCCTTCCACACTGACCAACACATCTGTTGGAAGAGGGCATTTCTAATCTTCGCGTCTCCCATGTGCATTGCAAGGTTTTCATATCGTTGAACTCTTCTTCTATGGAATTGACTGAGCTTCTCATTTGGATGTTTATCCATGAATATAATCGATCCCAAATTTGTGGAGAAAAAGGGTAATTGAGGAACAGCTGGGCCGCTATTTCATCCTCCCCATCACACATTGGGCAATTCTGCGAATTCAGCTGAATCCCTCTTTTTCTCAGATTATCCTTCGTTGGAAGACGATTGGGAGCAACTTCCAGGAAAAGGCACAGATTTCTAGCAGAAGCATACCATTCCAGGCCCGTTGTGCAAATTTAGGACCTGCAAAGGTATTCCATTCTTGATGCATAAGCTGCTCATATGTGGCGTTCACTATTCCTTTACCATTAGCAGATTTCAAAGCCCAAATGTCTGTTGTGAAAATAGGACCGATAGAGCCAAACTGCAGCTAATAATTTGTAGGAAATAATACTGAAGATAAATAGGA
>JAOYMZ010026073.1:0-17453 GCA_025802335.1 Pinguicula primuliflora | reverse complement strand
CTTTTCTTTCACGTGGCCAACTTTCCGCCACTTTAGACCTTTTGTGTAGAAGCATTAAAAGCTTCACATGGCCGACATAATGAATAAGTCTTTCCCATTTTTCGGGACTGTTCTCCGACTAAATAGCTGGTCTGCATCGAGCCTAAAGTCCTATGTTGATTAGGTATGCACAAGCGCGCCTGTAACATGGGTCTATCAATGTTTAGGTATCGACTTGTATGGATGGAATGTTGTTAAACTTGATTTTAAAAAAGCCAATCACAATGGAGAACACCCATGCATTCTAATGGGCCGAATATTGTTGAACTTGATTTTTAAATACCCAATTAAAATATATAACGTCCATACATTTTAATGGGCCGAAAATCGAGAAGAGAAACTTGGCCCCATACCCGTATGAAGTCAACTCTTGCGTGCGACTCTTCTTTTCGATCCGTCGCTTGAAGGCAAGGAAGAGTTGGCATGCAATACAATTTATATTCCCAACACGTGTCCCATGAAGGCAAATATACCTCACAAATGTAAGACACGTACCTACCAAGGAGCAAGGACAAAATGGGATTTTTGTTTATAAGTCCTATAAAAATCCACCGCCTCATATTTTTCGGAAATTTTATTTCATATTAATTTCTGGCACGCTTACCAACAGGCAGGCGAACATTTGTTCTCCACAAGAAAATTATGGTGCTTCGACCTTTGAAGCTTTGCAAGCTTCAAGCTTCAAGCAATATGCAAGCACACATTAAACGAAAATATGGCAAACACAAATATTTTGATAAATAATAATTTACATACGGACAACTTTACCTATCAGCACTACTTTAATGAACATCACCACTACTGTTAAATGTGGTGTCTCATGAACCTCAAGCGATAAGCGTAGTGGTGGAGGTCTGAAACTTAAGTTTTCAAAAAGGGATAAGGTCATTCAATCCCCATTGAGTGCAAACAATTCTTTGGGGTCACGATCGCGGGTCAAAGGCCCGAGTCTTACCTGGTTCATAAGAAGGGGTCGCTTTGCATGGATCCCATGCATTAGTTGGGCCAAAAATAATTCTGAATACCATGGTTATCCAAAAAAAAGGTGGTGTATGATGGTGGGCGTCCAACGATCATCCCGAATAGGTCCTGAACTGGACGGGCACATTCCATTCCAATGTAAAACAATTGTAACTATTGCAACGTTATTTTGCTCCGTCCATTACACAAATGCATTAGTTTAAGAATTTTTTTAAGAAAAAATTGTGTTTTGACTTGCAAGGTTTAGAAATCCGAGATCCGCCTAAGGCTTTTTAGTGAAACTCCAAAAACTAATTAAAAACTACATGCCTTATGAAAAACAATAATAAAAGTCATATTTCGACATCTTAAGTAGATGTTTTTCATCAATGGCATCGTCCGAATTGTAATATTGATGTATGTTGTGTAGATGAGAATTTCGATTTTCCTAAAGATGAGGAACAATAAAGTAAACCAACAATGTTTCAGCTTCCATTCTCATCATGTACATGAACAATCATATACGATGACCAATCTTTAGGCTATGTTTAGTAGCAGAGATGAATGGAATATAGTAGGATGAGATTTAGTGGGATGGGAAAAGATATCGAACGTTTAGTACGCAGTATTATATATAATTTTAGGGGTATATGATTAACTAAAAAAAACTCAATCATCGCCAAATCTCATAGGTTTAGAAAGTAAACTTAATTCATCAAAATTCAATTTTTTTACGGGTCAACCGGAAATTTTTTGACCAAACTGTCCTGGTTACTAAACACAGGATATAGTAAGATAATTTTTTAAAATCCCACTATATCCTGACTACTAAACTGGGTCTATATGTACAGAGAAGATAAAGTAAGAATGTCATAACATTACCCTTGAATTTCGTTCTCGTCCGTATTCATTAGGATGCACCCCCTTGAATTCATTATTTCGTCCCTGTCCGTACAATGAAATAATAATCGGATCGGTAGATGGATAATGGTACCAGAATCCATATTATATCATCATTGGAACATTACCGACATCCGATACGAGTAATCTTTGTACCGATTGACCCATTTGGACGGCCACGATGTCATGATCAATCTTGATTATCATAATCGAAATTATAATATTGTACGTCATAATATACATATCATAATATAATATAATATTATTCACTTAAAATTAAAAATCCTAAACTTGTCAACTAAACATTAGTGCAAAGGAATTACCAAAAAACATTATTCCAAAGGATAGTAATGCCTTTATACAATATTTTTTGGCACACAAATTTAACATATTAAATTACAATAACATCCCGGTTAATGGTGCCGAAATTAATATCATAAAAAAAAATTGATATATTAAGAATCAAAACTCATGTTGCAAAAGGATTCCAGCAACTTTGCAACAAATTTTATCGGATGCCCCAATCCCCTTTTCTCTATCTTATTGCTGCAGAAGGGCTGGATCAGACGCTAAAAATAGCAGTTCAGGAAGGCTTACTATATCCAATGAAAGTTGGTTTAGATAAGGTAAAGATATCTCATCCTCGGTTCGCTGACGACACTATACTGTTTGGGAAATGTACATTGGAGAATATCAAAACATTAAAGGCTGTAATTAAGGTGTTTCGAGCTCATGTTCGGCCTGCGAATTAACTACAAGAAAAGCAGCTTAATCGGTGTCAATGTGAACGAGAGCTTATTGAATGAAATGGCTACTTTCTTGAAGTGTGAAACTCAGGCAACTCCATTCACTTACCTTGGACTACCGGTTGGTGGAAGTTCAATCCAAACAGCCTTGTGGGAACCAGTGATAAGCAGATTCAAGCATGTCCTGGGAAAATGGGAAAATAAAAATCTATCTGTGGCAGGTCGCAGAGTGTTAATCAACCCGATGCTATCCTCACTGTCCTCGTACTATTTCTCTATGTCCATAGCCCCTAAGAAAATCCTACACACCCTTGAATCTATCCGTAGAACCAATTTTTGGGGAGGGAGTGATGAAAAAAAACGAGTGTCTTGGTAGCTTGGCAACACGTTTGTCAACCTATAGATAGAGGGGGTTAAGAATTAGGTTTCTATAGGATATTAACATGGCTCTATTTGGCAAATGGGCTGGAAGATTGCTGAACAACAAGGATGAGACGTGGAAAAAAGTAACCACTTCAAGATATGGCAAGAATGGTTCCCTTCAAGTAGGCCCATACAGAGTGCTGGTTAACTTATCAGCACGCACTGATGAAGGACAGAATGCTACACCAAGGGGGAGATCTAAAAAATCTGGTTGGTGGACTGGTGTGGAAAAAATCACAAATGAGGAATGGTTTGGACAAATGATGACTCTACAGCTAGGGAATGGAGAAAGAACCAAATTCTGGGATGATCTGCGCATGGGCACTGTCCATATCAAAACAAGTTTTGACAGACTCATGCGTATTAATCTTCTTAGAGAAGCAAGTGTTGCTCAACATGGGAACTGGATAAATAATGATGGGAATGGAAATGGATATGGAGAAGGGAACTATTCGAATGGGAAAAGGAGGAATTACTTCGTTTAATTGCTGTGCTATCTGACCTTTCATTTCAGGTACATGCTCAGGATACATGTAGGTGTAAACTCAGTACTTCAGGCTATTACAAAACAAGAATTGCTTCTCACCTGATCAGACAAAATCAGGAACAAGAAGATATCTCTTCAACTGATCTGGAGAAACTGTCACTGCTTTGGAACAAATTCATTCCGAAGAAAGTTTCCATTTTCAACTGGAGACTAAATCGAAAAAGACTGCCAACTCTCCTCAACCTCCAGAACAGGAACATCCTGCACGAAGATTCACCAAACCTTTGCATTATATGCAGCTCAGCAGTAGAGACAGAAGAACATATAGTCACAAGCTGTGAATCGGCCAAAGAACTCTGGAGCAATTTCTTCTTATGGCTGGATATCCCTATGCACAATGAGGTAAATCTAGAGACCTTCATTGCTGCCAAACCAAATGGAATTCAAAGAGAGCTCTGGATCATATTCTGGTCGGCTACCACCTGGATTATTTGGACAACAAGAAACCATAAACATTTCAATAACATGGTTCCGGATGCAGATCAGCAACTGAACAAACTTCAACGTATTACATGGAGCTGGATAATGAGTAAGGTGAAAACTATTTTTTTATATTCAATCGTAGATTG
Organism: Pinguicula primuliflora; assembly: GCA_025802335.1. Taxonomy (NCBI): domain Eukaryota; kingdom Viridiplantae; phylum Streptophyta; class Magnoliopsida; order Lamiales; family Lentibulariaceae; genus Pinguicula; species Pinguicula primuliflora. The sequence goes on along the minus strand of JAOYMZ010026073.1, from coordinate 13,269 downwards.
GATCATGAATCCGAGAACGTGCTTAGTAGGTTGTGCATAATTTTTGCCTGCTACAAGCACTTGTACATGTAAAATCTTTATCAATAGAAAATTTTGATTTACCAAAAAAAACAAAAAAAAACTTTGCAACAAATTTTTTGACAATGAAATTATCAAGATTCTTCTAAGACTTTTATCCTTTATTATTAATTTTGGTCAATTGCGACGATAAGATATAATTGTAATTTAATATGTGTCAAATTTTATTATAAAAAATAGTGTATAACTACTTGAAAATAAAGAAAACAGATTTTGACGTCAGCTTGTGTAATAAAGAAACGTGGATTTTGGCAAGTCTTCGTATATATCGCAATTCAAGAGGAGGGATCTCTGAATTTGTAGTTCTGTGTGGAACCTTCCTCTGAAATGGCCGCGCCGGATGAGGAACTGGCATCAAAAGCCGATACCGCACCGCCGTTGCATCTCGGACAGCCGATTCAGTCCCTCGGCAGACAATCTTCAATCTATTCACTAACTCTCGATGAATTCCAGCACACTCTGAGTGAGAGTGGCAAGAATTTTGGGTCCATGAACATGGATGAGTTTCTCAACAGCATCTGGACAGCTGAGGAGAATCAAGCCCATGCTCAAGCCGCGTCGGTGCCCGCCGCCGCCAACAATACTTCCGCCGCCAATGGGTCGGCGGCGCATCTCAATTCTCTCGCCGACAAGGGTATAGCTAAGCAGCAGAGTTTAACGAGACAAGGGTCTCTCAGCATCCCGGAGCCGTTGTATCGGAAAACAGTGGACCAGGTTTGGTCGGAAATTCACAAGAACCAGCAGAATGGCGGCGGTGATAATCCCAGCAATAATAATATACAGAATCCTCAGAAGCAGAGAACTTTTGGTGAGATGACGTTGGAGGATTTTTTGATAAGGGCAGGAGTTGTAAGAGAGCAGCAGAATTATGCAGCAGCAGCAGCTCAATTTGGTATGTACCAGAACAGTACCCAGATGGGGACCAACTTTGTTTCCCGCCCGGCGATCTCCGGTAGCGGCGGAGGCGGTGGTGCTAATAGTGTTGGTGGGTTTCCGTGTCTGGGGGATGCGCAGGGCGGCTACACCCGCGGGATGAAAAGGGGTGGTGGAGGGTACTCTCAAACACCACCTCCGGTGAATTACGGCGGCAGGTATGGCCAAGTGCAAGGTTTGGGAATGGGCTCGCCGGTGAGCCCGGTCTCGTTGGACGGGCTGAACTCTAATCAGCTCGAGAGTGGGAATCAGCATGGATTGGATTTGGGTTCAAGAGGAGGTCGTAAACGCATCATAGATGGCCCGGTTGAGAAGGTAGTGGAGAGAAGACAAAGAAGAATGATCAAAAACCGTGAGTCCGCTGCTCGATCTAGGGCAAGGAAGCAGGTATAGTCGTCAATCAATCACGCAATCTGCGCACACCAGATCCGAGTCCGAATTAGGGCCGGATCCATTTTCTAACGGATGCAAATGACCTGAAGGTTAACTTGTTATGACCAGGCATACACCGTTGAACTCGAAGCAGAATTAAACCAGCTAAAAGAAGAAAATGCACACCTCAGACAAGCTTTGGTAATCAATCGTACAGTTATCATACAAACATTGATTCTTCCATCATATAAGTAATAGATTTGAACCATCATCTTGATTATGTTGACAGGCTGAGTTAGAGAGGAAAAGGAAACATCAGGCAAGCGATTTCATTCATAACTACAAATTCCCTTTATCAACCCAATGAATTGACAGTATTCGATTATAAATATCCAAATAATTCTTTGATCCATAGGTCTACGAGGAAGCAAGGGCAAAAGCACAATTCAAGGCTAGGAAAGGGAATGAGTTATTAAAAGCAACGAGGAGGACATCCAGTTGTCCTTACTGAAGAAACCTGGTACAAGTTTAATGATGGTGATTTGAAGGCACAGGAGACCGAGAAAAACACTAGATATTGCAGAGGATTTCTTTTTTTTTTTTTTCTTTTCAACACCTGATTTGCAGTAGCTTTTGCGGTCATGGTTGTAGAAGTAGTAGTAGTAGTATAGTTAATCTTCTATCTTGCTTCATTTACTTCGAAGGATGAATGATCTCGAATAAGAAAGCATAACGATGGATAGTACAAAGAAATGAACTCCAGGAATCAAGAATTATCAAGAAAAGATTCATACGGCAGCATCCGAACATAATATTACTAGCAGAAAGATGACATTGCAACAGTTATCCATTAAGAACGTAAGGCATGATGCCAAGATGAAGCCGAAAGGTTCACGTACCAAATAAATGGGGGCACCGGTTGCGTTACTCGTTGCTGATCATGAAGTTCCTTGGTGAAATAAAATCTACTCGTATTCGAACTGTACCTCAACTTGCAGGTGCTTTCTCATGAGTTTAACAATGGAAGATGTGAAGTTGGCAAGGGTATGGCACTCTTCATGGGTTTTCGTCTCCGACACAACTCCATGGATGACAAGCTTCCGAAGACGAGGACACCTTTCAAGAAGCCCAGAGACCCACATGGAAAATAGATCACTAATCACTGTCCAACCAAGTTCAAGGACAACAACATTTTCCAAGAGAAAAGACCCCTGTAAACCATAATGAACTGCAACCTCTCTGAGATCATAACTCAAGGAGAGATGGCTCAGTAGAGGAAAGCACGAAGAAATGGTCTCTATATCCACAATTTCATCTTCATCGTCGAAAACGACACCCCAAAGCCTAAGCTTCCTCAGCTTTGATGATCTTGATATCATGTGGTAGAATTTCGCCCACATAATCGTGAAATTGCTAACATCAACAATCTCAAGATTTTCAGCATTCTCTCCAATATCAAGGTGAATGACACTAACATCGTCGATCATTAGGAATCTCAGCATCCCTTTTCCAATAAGCTCAAAAACCTCAAGTGTACAGTCTTTCAGGTGTAACTTCTCCAAGCTATCAGTCTCCAGTATGAACTTGTCCAAGCTGACAGCTTCTACATAGATATCTTTCAGGGAGTTCGTAGCCAACTCCATGGTCGCCTGTGAATCGGTCATAACAACCGCTAGACTTATTAGAGTCAACACTTCAATCCTTGGACAAGCTGTAAGAAGAAGACTCAGGTCCAACGCTGAGATGCTGACATAACTCAAAGACAGAGATCTAAGACAGGGAAATCTCTGATAACTAGGCTCAACTCCCATAATGGTATTGTGCGCCAATGCCAACACTTCAAGCTTCTGTCTACCACATTTTTCAAGAATGTTAATGTTTGGTGTGGTCCTTACATTATAATGTAGTTGGCGCAGTGTCTCTCTCGTGTACATGAGCCAGGCAATAACTGGAGCAGCAGAGAACTCATCAATGTCATCCATGATAATTGAGAGACATTGCAATCCTTTGGTTTGGAATATTGTCTGGGTAATCAGAATCTCAAGTCTACTAGTGGATAACTCATGATACAAAGGCCAATCACTGGAATTAAATGAAAGAGTGTGGAGATGACTCCTCCAAGCTTCTTGCCATTTCCTGCAACTTGCAGATGCAATCACCACATTTCGGGCTGCCCCAAGCCGCGATAGGATGTTCCCAACAACCTCGACGGGAAGATACTCCATTCAATAAATCAATGAAACAACTCAACAGTTCGCGATATAGTCTATCAGATTCAGGTTACCTTTTGAATTCGCCAGTTGTGGAAATGCGCCCGCTACATCCAAATACCACTTTCAGTTGATTGTACCCAATTTCCAACAAACACAGACGGATAAAGGCTAACAATTTAACTTTCTCACCAATAACTGAAGAGAATTTCAGTCTCGTAGAGTCGAAATGATAGACAACAAAACCAACAAGCCCCAAATTGAAGTCTCAGCGAACAATATATTTTATCAAATTCCAATCCCCACAACAGAACTTCGTCAATCCAGTACCACACAAGAGAACGGATCATACAGCAACTACAACGACTTTTTTCTAACCAGATTCTGCGATAATGTGATCTAGAAAATGTTCAAATTCACATTTTTTCGCATAATAAAACATCATTAGAGGAAACCAGAAAGGAATTATTCAAAGAAGCGGTTTATTACCTTAGAAAATATGAAGCCAGTGAAACCAGTTCGATCGACGAGGATGACACAATATGGGCACTGATTCATATCCCTAGTCACAAAGATTTGATTTGATCACAGTACATCCGGTCAGATATATATTAATATGAAAAAGAAAAGAAAAGAAAAGGGTAGAGAGCTCAGAATTGGAGTTGCTGCAAGTGGGTGAAATGAGCAGAAATGGGTCGCGACCACGACTAAGCCTGCAAGGAAACGCGCGCAGTTATGGTACGAATCGTCGTGGTTCACGATGATTACATCCACGGCCCAGTCCCACTGGTACATGTGGAATTCATCGATTATTTCATTTCCGGAGTGGATACGTAAAAAAGACAACAAAATAAATTGGTAAGGCCTGTACTGCATAATTAAGCTTTTTAAGCGTATTTTGATTTGGAGCGTTATCGATATCAACATCAAATGTAGTAAATAATTTTTCAAGTGTGATTTTGATTGAGTTAGTTATGGTTTCGCGTGTTTACTTCGAAGTGGATTTAGTATGATTGAACAGTTAAATGATTGTTAAATATCCAAAATATCCTAATTTTAGAACGACTAGTATCAACATTGCATCCATATCAACCAAAGTAAACAAAGTACATGGAAAACCTGGAGCAGATAAAACTAAAAATCTACTTACAAACTACTTTTGTATTAAACGGTTTCAAGATTAAACCTGTAGAAATACACAACCGAAACCGAAATCTAAACTTAAGCACCCAAAATGACAAGTTCATATTCATACACATCACAAGATAAATAGCATGTTCATTACTTAAAGCTGCTTCAAAACCACGAATTCTCAAAAAACAGCAAGTTCATAAATTAAAGCTGATCGAAACCAGAATCTAAACTCATGTTCATACACATCACAGGATGAAAGTCAAGTTCACTTTGGCTTCAGAAATTGTATAGCCTGTTCAGCATTGAGTTTTTTGACCAGATGGCAGAGTCACTCCTCACGGACATCATTCTCTAGTATCATCCATATTTATTGGGCTGAGATATTATCCAGGAGGTATGTCACGATGGCAGACCGCGTCCATACGTTAAACTGCGTGTATGGCCTCAAATCATCCATCAATCGCCTTGCATCATAACAGAAGCATGGAGGGTTTGAACATAAGTTCTGATCTCCGAGTAGCAGCGTGCTTTTTCATCCTCTGCGGGCATTGGCCGTTTTTCTTTATTCCTACAAGCCCTAGGTACTGCTTCTGTAACCCCACCGTCCTCGCTCCCTCGAATGTCCTCTTCCTCATCAACAGTTTTGGATCCTTTAGTCTCACCAATATCTCCACAATCTCGTGCGTATCCCCCAGTTGACTTATCCTTCCCGAAGATCTCACACCAATCTTCATAGAGGGGAAATGGTTTCCCCTCAATAATTTGTAATCCGAATTGGTCTACAATAAATAAATTAAACCATCAGACCAGAAGCATGCCAGAAAACAGTATGCAACCATCACAGAAGCAGTATGCAACCATCAGAAGCAGGATGCAACCACAGAATGCAGAATGCCACTCACAGAAGTATATAAACAGAATGCAACTTGTTTAGTATATAATAAAATTCACGTGTGGAATAAAGGAATGCAACAGAAATATATCTTACCATATGAACATAAACTTGTTTAGCAACAGCTTTTTCACATAATGCAATAGAAATATATCTTACCCTAACAATACCAGCCCATGCCGTTGCATCTTCAACCACCACCTGATAATTGGTCGGGTCCATAGATACCCCGCTCCATGAAATTGGAGAGCAGATCATATGTCTTCTTCCACATGTGAAGTTTTGATTTCACGTGTGGCACAGCACGAATTGTGCTCCCTCTTACCTTTCTGGAAATCCTCTCAGCACATGACACAAGAAATTCGGGTTTGAACACTCCTTGGCTACGCATTTCTTCTTGTACCAGTTCTTTCGCAGTATCAAACAATGCTTGCTCTTCGGATTGGAGCCACGTCTTCTTCCTCTCCCTTTTTTTGACTCCCCCACTACCTCCATCCTGGCTTGCGCTTGTTATTTTGCGCCCTGGGGTTTTGGTAGGACTTTTCCCCTGCTACTCCTCTACATCCGCAAAAGGGTCCTCATTTGCTGCCTCATATTTAGCCCTTAAGTTCAAAGGGTCCTCATTTACTGCCTCGGAATTCGATCTTGGGCGCCTATCCAACTGGTATGGCGAATTCACTCTCACCTCAGAAGGTGAATTTTGGCAAATATCCATCGGAGCTAGGGTTTTCCCAGGGAATTTTTCTGCTGCAATAACTTTTGCTTTCCCTCTTAGTGTTTTGTAGCTGTTTTTTCTCACCTGCATGTTTGAACAATCAATTGTAAGAGCAAGAATGTTCAATTCGTCAGCAATTGAATGCTGAACAAAAATAAAACTAGGGTTCATTACAGGAAAAGTTGACGTAGATAAAATCAAACCAAACCATTTGAATGAGAAAAAATTGACAAAGATAAAATCAAACAAAAAAATTGAATGCTTAGCACAGAAAAATACCAACCAAAATATTTGAACGACCCAAATTGACTGGACTAGGGTTCATACATCCCACCAAAAATCCCAAAATTCGTCAACAATTGAATGCTTAGCCAAGAAAAAAATACAACAATCAGTTGAACGAGCAAAATTGACTAGACTAGGGTTCATACATCCGAGAAATTTACCTCGCGTTGAAGTCTTCAGGATACCAAAGCTTGAATTGGCATAGGATTATTCACTTGTTGAATTCGCGAAGGGTGAATTTGTGGTAGGGTTCTTGACGAAGGGGATGATAGTGTCGTCGATTTCGAAGGAAAAAGACGAAGGGGTAGAAATGAAGACGAACAGCGAGAAGAGATGTTTACGCGTGTGTTGGTTTTATTACGTCATTTACACCAAACAAAATTTCATAACACTCGATAACAAACGAATTTCAAGGGATTAGTTTAACGCTCCAAATCAAATTCAGAGGAAAAAGAGGGAATTCGGGAGGTTTGATCTATTTTAGCGCTATGAATCAAAATCTAAGTAAACAACTTTCCAGTTTGATTACGGTAGTTACGAAAGACTATAACTACCGTAATCAAACCCTAACTGATGCAGTAAATGAGGCCTTACAAAATTTTGGTAACTTTCAAAACAAATTGTAAAATTATGGTTCATGTACCAAATGAAATCTTAGTTTAACGTATTAGATGGTCCAAAAAATTTTACGGCCAAAACTTATATTTAGATTAATGAGGTTTATGACCAAAATTCTAATAATGATTGTCCAAATATTTCCAATACGACAGACACGTTTAAAATCCTGAATTTAAGACTCATTAATTTGGATATAAAGTGTGGAGGATAAAAATTTTCTTAGACGGTTAGTAAAACAAAGTAACTAAAATCATCCATATCAACTCCAACTATCAGCCATGGACGATATGGTGAATGATGCAAGTGTTTGTAGAGAAAAAATACATGTCACAACAAAACACACACACATGTCCACATGATGACTCACACGTACATATATGTTGGTGTGTGTAGGACCACATATGAATTTTGTGAGGAGGCATGAAGTTGTGAAAGGAGAATTTTCGTATCGAGTTTGTTTGAAACCAAAGAATGAGAAATGACGACATTATATATAATAAATAATACATCAATAAAACTTATTCACTTATAAAAAAATTACAACTATCACCATAGAAATACGGTCACCGAAAAATATAAATCTTTATTTTCTTTTAATTTCTTCTTCATTCCATGCTCAACTCTTTTGGAAAAATATTAGAGAGAGCATCTGACATACCAACTACTCGCATCTCCTGCAAGGAGGCATGTATAATCGCGAACTCCCTTCCCCTCCGCTATATTATGCTTCGCTACGCTACGTAGCTCGTTCAAACATCTATCTTCTTACCATTGTATAACCAAACCAAACATATCCAGTAAATCTCGCCCTTAGGCAGCTGGATAGAGTAGAATGTACGTAATCATACCCTCACCCCTCAACAGAATGGAAAGAATACCAGTTCCAACTTCTTACCATTGTGTACATAGCAAATATGAGTCACTCAGTCTAACAAATATTGCACAACTATTTTATAAAAATATTTTTGGAGCTACTTGTAAGGAAGTCGATAGTTTCAAAGAAAGTTAAATATCATTTACCCCATTTTATTATAATTATTTAACAATTTATGCTCCATTAATTTGAAAATAACTAATTTATATCCTTATACCTCCATAAAGTTACTCACCATCTCTGTTCGAGAGTTCGGCCGTATTGATCGCATAAGCGTCGTCTAGGAGGCAAAAAATGTCAAGTCACCCCGAATTTATCCTGGGCGGTCTGGCTGGATGTCCAGGGACAATATGCCTAAAATATAGTATATGTAAATAAAATAAATTAAATTCGTTAATGGTCGTACGCCACCTAGATGGCCGCTCTGACCGCCCAGACCGCATAAAAGGTCAAATAAACCGCCTCCTTACATGCAAAAAATGCCCAACATTTTCTCAAACCTTACTCACTATCCAGCAACAAACTTTATCTAAGGACTCAACACATATCGGTATAATGTTGACTTTCGAACAAATATTGTATTAAACACCAGAGTTTTTTAGTTCAAGAATGTTATGGCCACTTATCAAAAAAAGGAATGTTATGGTCCATGTACGGTGTACCGGTCCAAACTTTTGATATGACTATCGTATTTTAATTTAATGTGGTATAGATCAAATACTTAATTTAAAATAAATTTTTATCTTTGTATTAATCATTGTATTACAATCTGATGGTATCGACAAAGTATGGACCAATTTATACCAGCGGAATAAAATTCTTAAACCCTAACGCCGAGGGTGACCATTTCTTGTTTTGTTACTATCGGGAAACTACGGCGGCGTCACTGATTCCCCTGGATTGCACCCTCTGATTCTCATCCGAACGTCATCGTTTCGTTGCTCCGATCCGCCGCCGATCACCTCACAACATTGCCTTCTCGGCGCCTGCTTTCATTGAAATCGATCAGTTGCAAAATAACATTTTTTGCAGTTTCATACAAAAAATCGATGAGAGAATTCAAAATCCCCAATTTTACCTTGTTCCATACCGCCGGATGAAGTATCTCCGCCGTGACCTCGACCCTCTTGACCCGATACACGGCGTCGTAACTCCGTTCGTCGCACTGCCGGCGGTGGTGGCGATCCCTCGCGTACCAGCTCCCCGTACCTTTTCCATCCTCATTTTTCTCCACTCCCTCGATATAAAAAATCACGGGTCTCTCGCATGGATTCAGGCTGAAGACCCGAGTGTTGAATGTGAATGGAGATCCACTCCAAGATCCCCAAGTAAGAAACGTCTGCAGCGGCGTGCTCAGCTCTTTTGCTGTCATGAAGAAGGGATAGATTTGAAGGGAGTAGCCCCAGGAGATGGAGATGGACCAGTTTCGGGTTGCGTCGTAGCAGAAGGTGTGTTGCAGGATCCGACTCGGGTCCGATTTGTAGGATCGGATGAGGCGCCTGACGGATTCGACCCGGCCCGATAAGGGAAATAATGGCTGGAGGTAGTCCAAGTGGTGAAGGGAGATGAGGGGCGCCAATGGATGGGAAGAGAGCAAGCCGTATGGACTGCCGCGGATATCTAACTGATATTGGGACAATGAAACATATTAGTCTAGTTACCGTTTCGAAAATTATGATACTGAACCGGACCAGAAGTTAAGTTCACACTATCCAATTAAATTTCTGAACGGTCATAACGCTGGGAATTCAATGGATGAACATTGATTAACATGTGTTATGTTATTTATAGCAAAAAATTTATGACTCAGACCTTATATTCGGATTAATAATGAGCCTTAAATCTAGAAAATTTTGTAATAGTTATATGATGTTTTTCAAATACATATATTGAGAGTGTTACCTACCAAAAAAAATATATTGAGAGTGTGATCAGTTAACACAAATTATCATGTACACCACAATTTAAAGCTATTATCAGGGTATTTAAACCATCAATAAAGAACTTATACATAATAGACTAAAAATCTCGTGCTATTGTGGGGTTGTAACGATTTCATCGTCGAGAATTTCTAAAACTCCAACAAATGACTAATTAACTAATGGAAATTTTTCTGGAAATTCTCAACTATGTAGTTGTCGGAATCATATTGGAGCATGAGGTTTTTGGTCTTCAATTTATAAACTTTTCATTGATGATTTATTTTTGGCAGTAGGCGATAACAATAGTCTTAAAGTATGTCGTCCAGGACAACAACGTCCAGGAGTTGAAAATTTGTGCACAAATTGTAATTGCAATTTCAACCAATGTCATAACTCATTATTAAAATTGGTCACATTGATAAGAAAAAAATTAACACAAGAGACCGAATCCTCGCTTAATCAGAGGTCCGGCAAAAAGTGAAATGAAATTATCGACAATGAGATCGGAATCTCATCTCACCATATAAATTTTGATTTTTTATTATAGTTTTTTCATATTTATTACTATTACTTATTATAGTCGAAATTATCGTTTATGAACTTAAATGTTTTATTTCCGAAGTTGAAATGTGAAATGATGAGCTAAGAGCTAAGTACCTGATGAAATCCGGGTTCTTTGGTCATCGACACGCCAATTTCCGTCATGCACCCTTCGATCTTGGCATCGGAGCCATAAAACAGAGCGTACCGATCAATGCACCCGTCCAGAATCCTCACCAGCTCCGCCGCTAGCGGCCGGCTGATGGCAAATCCCGCGCCGCCGTACGCCGTCGCGTACGAATGGACCTCGTTCTGTTCCACGCTCTCCGAATTCCCACCAATGTAATACATCTGGTTGTGGTCGTATTTGTTGAGCACGCTCACCAGATTCTCGGTAAAGAAGACGGTGTCGTCGTCCCCCATGACGTACCACCTCACGTCCTCCAATCCCAGACCAAAGCTCTCCTTCACGATTCGGGCCAATCGAACGGCGGATCTCGAACCATCGGCGTTGGTATAAAGAAATCCGCTCGTGTCTGCGGAGACCCTGTACGGAGGCGAATTCCCCTGACGGTAATCGCCGGTGGAATTCCCGGGATCCGCGTCGAGCCAGACGAAGCCGCGGGTGATGTTGGGCCGCCACCAGAGTTCGATGTAGTGGCGGCGGTGCCACCACGTCTCCGAGGAGCCGCCGATGCCGAATAGGATATGGGAAATGGTGGTCTCCCGTTCCTGATCCCTGCCGCCGCCGCCACCGCCTGCAAATTGACGGAGAGAGGTCCGGACGAGGGAATGATCGCATTCCGGGCAATTGATGAGCCATTTGGGTCCCGGCGAGACAGAGAAATAGCAGAGGGAAACTCCGGCGAGGCAGCAGATTGCCAATAGCGTTCTCTTGAAACTTGGAGTTGGAAGATTTAGTTTGATCGGCGGCGATAGCAGAATCGTCCGGTGCTTCTGAGGATCTCCGGTGCCCGATTCTGATGAATGAAACATGACAGCGAAGCACAAGTGTCGCACAGCAAACTTTGCGTAAACTTGTTAGTATTGAATTGGAATTTACAAGTCAACTTGTGTTATTCTTTTTGTAATTGCCCTTCAATAATTTCAAATTGAGGAAAATCTTCAAATACTTAGTTTTGAGGTTGTTCATTTTTTCTTTGGGTGTACAATTTTTACATGTCGTCATTCATTTTTAAATTATTCGCATAATTAAAAAGCTTATATATAGTAGGTGAAAAGTCGGAACCGTGCCAGAACATGAAGATTTTCATCTCTAATGTATAGACTTTCAAATTATGCGAACAATTTTAACAACAGCTAGTGTCACAAAAAAAATTGTGCAGGAAAATACTAACCACCCTGATTATATTAAGCACTCCCTTCAAAAATGGATACATATATAATTTTTGGGTTAGAACGAATTATGAAATGGATATTTAATATTGAATAAGGCCGGCAATTATGCTATGCTTTAATCCTTTTCATCGCTTTCGATCTCGACAGGAAAGTCAGAATTAATATACTAACCCAAAATATATTAACCAACTTGAAAGAACGTGCAGAAAATTGGGACGTTTTCCATTTTTTTACATATTTTTTTTTGTTGATTTTGTGTATATCTATACATATCTCTATTGAAAAAATTTTATAGTCTCAACTCTCAAATGATTTCGACGATTAATGAGATACAGTTCTCAATTGTAATTTTTTTTATTATAATTCAATGTCTAAAATCAATCTCATCTTAAAGATATGATTATTAATTAAAAAATTCAACTCAAATATGAGAAGAATCTTAGCCGTTGGATTATAACACCAGCGACTAAAATTATAATTTGAAACTATATCTCATTAATTGTCACATAAGCATTCACCACTAAAAAGTTCTCATCTCTATTGTATCTTGCAATGCGTGACAGTGACATTGGATTTTTTGTTTCTTTTTATTTTCCTTTTTTGTGAAGAGGCATTTTTTATTTATTGTCATTTATTAAAAATTAGTGATTCAGCATATTAATACCTTTTGCAGTAATCAGATCATATGTACAACACTTATACATATACATTTAATTGTTTTAATTTCGGTTAATGTCACAAACTTTTTTATTAATAAGTAAGATTTGTATTATATATGTAAAAAGCACTTCATGGGCTTGGATCATACTGCTCTGATACAACGTATTGTTTACCTACTTCATTCACCATAGCCCATTAAAGAATCTAGTTTGGGTTTCACAAAATCATCAAAGATTGGATTTGTGCTTAACAAAGTTATATCAAGCCCACGAAATGTGCTACGAAAGCCATGGGCGTTGAGGAAGTATGGAACAAATTAGTGCCTACGAAAAATGCTAGTTTTACATGGAAAGCATTGTAATTGGGAATTCAGATAACCTAGTTAGAAGACACATTCAACTGGAATCTGAAGGTTGCCCTATGTGTAATGCATCATCAAAAACTACAAAACAACTTCTCCTGAACTGCCCTAAGGCAAAGGTTTTCTGGCATAAAGTAACGAATTGGTTAGAGATGTCAGTGCTGACTATGCCAACAATTGATGCTCACCTAATGCAATTCATGAAAGAACGAAAAGAAACACAATACACGAATTACGTGGTTCGGCAAAAGCCTACATCCACGGGAGAAATCTTGCCACACTTTCTTATTCTCCTTTTTTTCCACACTTATATATT
>JAOYMZ010026062.1:0-17455 GCA_025802335.1 Pinguicula primuliflora | reverse complement strand
ACTAGTGAAAAGGTTAGCCGTGGACAGAGAGGAAAACTGAAGAAAATAAAGGAGAAGTATGCTGATCAAGATGAACAGGAGAGGAGTATTAGAATGTCTCTGTTGGCAGTAAGTACAAATAAATTCTTTGAAATATAATGGCTTCATTGGTCTCTTATCTTTTTTTTTGTTTAATAATAGTGGTTCCCCACTTACCATATCTTATCTAGATAACCTCTTTTTCTTATATGTTACTAATACTATGAACTGGTTATTCAAAACATCAGTTCTTGGGTTGTTTGTACTCCTCAACTCCATTATTATTTACTGACACTGCCTCACTGGGATTGACAGGCCGCTGGAAAATCGAAAAAAGATATTGAAAAGCATGAGAACGAGAAAAGCACTGAAGAAAAAGAAGCCAAAATACCTATTGGTAATCGTTTGGGCTTAATTTCCCACTTTCCTTTTATTCTGAATCTGTTTATTAAGCACGATATCATTACAGTTTGAATATGCGTTCACAAATTTTTCTGTTTCCCAGAACACCACTGACTGATAAATATTGCTCCTCCCATATTTCTCTCTCCCCAAGTTTATTATGCCGTACTTGCATTAGTCTAATAGACATTCTAAATTTCTAATAAATACTAGTTATCATACTGTATAAGTTCAATACGGTAATGGAATGTGCTAATATTTACGAACGCCGCAACATAGAGAGATATTGCTGCGGTTACTTGTGGAAAAACAAATATATTTTTTTATTTTTATTTTTTTTAAAACAAATATATTGTACATGCTATAAGGTTTGAAAACTGTATGTATTGTGTTCAATCCGTACTAGAATAAACCGTTCTCTTATGCCCCCAGAATTTTAGGATCATGATCGTAGGCGATTAGATACTGAGTAATTTTTGGAACAGCGGTAGGGACTATGCCAACCTATAGAACTAGGCTCAACAGCATTTGCTTGTTCGAAAATATTGGGTGGGACCCATAATCCTTGGAATTGCAGATTATTTATAGGCATACTTCGACAAGTTCTCATATTTTCTCAAACCTGTGCATGTGCATTTTATTGTTTCAGTAGTCAGTGCTTTAGTTATTCAATCTTTTGTGTTGTCACTGATCTGCAAACACGCCAAACTCCGTCTGTCTTTCAGTTCCTGCTGCAGATGTGTCAAAGATATGCTACAAATGCAAGAAGGTAGGCCATTTGTCTAGGGATTGCCCTGAACATCCAGAACAACCTAAGCTTAGTAAACCAGATGGCAATTTGGATAAGAATACAAGTGATGAAGCCGACAGGATGACCATGGAGGAAGATGATATTCACGAGATTGCTGAAGAAGAGAAAGAGAAACTAAACGATGTGGACTACCTCACAGGAAATCCACTTCCAAATGACATCCTACTGTATGCAGTACCTGTAACGAACCCAAAATCCACACCTTGGATTTCTTTCGGGTCCGTTAGGGCAGTGAAGCCCATTGACTTCACCCGAGCCCATTTTCTTACGCAAATCGTACATCCAAAATACCATAACATTTCTTACAGTACATGGGCGTTCAACCAACATACGTCTCCCCCTAACAACTATTACAGGTTCGTCATTAACGTAGTGCAAACAAAAGAGTACAAAATATGGAGACGTCGCCCTTCCGCGATTTCACCTTACAACTTGCGCTTCACACTTGTTCTGGATCCTCTGGCTCTGAATCTGCATAAAACAGATAAAATAGGTGGTGATGAGCTTCCTTTCGAGCGCGGCCCACTCCACAACCACCTCAGGTTGTCGGCACTCCAGCCATCATCTCCACCCACAAGCGCGGCACATAGCCTTATGCTTTCCAAATTCAGGCACACAGCCCTAATCAGACGCAACACACAGTCACGTTATCAAACACAAACACAACTCCTCATCACATATGACACACAGTCACTCCATTCATGCGACATCCAACATTTCACCAATTAGCACCCAGCCACTTAACTCATATAACACTCAACCACACGACATTTCAACATGAAGACACACGGTTGCAATAAATCACATTCTTGACAGCACCATACCCCCACCGTAGGACGCGTCCCGAACCGCGCTCGCGGCGCCGGGGACACCCCGACGATGGGGGCTCTGTCTTCGACACCCAAGTTACGAACTGGTAAATTTCCCAGCCCGCAAGAGGACCCATAAATAGCGAGCTACAACATATCAAACAACACAATGACGCCACACAGAAATCAATTACACGAACAAGTACTAGGTTCACGCCGAATCTCTGACCAGAGATCATCGCCTCAACCAGGGATTAGAGACACGCCTAGTCATGGCGCACACGTCGCCAGCAACCCCCGTCTCTCCGGTGGAAGAGTCTTCACTTCATTCGACTCATCAAGACGAGGATAGACCGAGACGCATTCCGGCGATCTCGAACAATCCATCGCCCCGATTCCCCGCGTTTTAGACCCAAACCACCTACCTCGATTCCGATCGCCTCCACTAGAGCCTGGATCTACTGCTCTCTGCTTCGTCCCTCCTCTTCCTTCGGCTTGTGTACACCCTGGACGACAAGAACGTGAGTATGAGATGGGAGGCGATGTTTTTCCTTATACCATAAGTCTAGGGCTACAGTTCAGGGCCAACCTTTCTCCCTTAGCTTCGGTGTTGTTCGGCCCAGGACTCCATAATCCTTATAAAACAACCTGGGCCCTAATTGAAATTCTTTACCCATTCGGTTAATGGTAATCGGCCCATTTTATTTGGGTTAGTTTTGTCTATTCCTTCCCATACATTTGTATGCAGAGATTTAAATTTAAATTTACATATGTCATTTTATTCATAATTAGATATATATATACATATATATGTTACATTATCTTTATAATTATTGCTGTTAATATTAAAATAAAATTAAATGAACAACTAAAATAATAATAAATAAATAAAAAAAATCAGATACCTTACACCTGCCTTCTTATGTTGAAGAATCAAGCATATGCAATGTGTTAAATTTTCTAGAGTTTATGAAAGAATGATCTATCAGGACTATGGAGTTGTTGGAAATAAGCATTTTCATATTCTTTTATTACAGATTTTACATATTCACGGGTTCATGCTGATATTCGATCAACTTCAGTATGGAGGTTCCTAAGTATTTTCATCCATGGTGATCGTTGGATGATTCGAAATATGTTTCACATTCGGAGAAGGTTGAGTTATCTTCCCTGGGTAACTGTGAGCCCAAACAAAAATTGGGGTCTCGAGACTTTGATGGTTCATGTTTAATTGAATATGGCCTCTATGGTTTAGGCTAGATGATGTTAATTAATTTCAATTTCCGATATCTGCTATTGCTTCTGCACACAATTTTTGCCGACTTATGGACCAATTTTTTTGCAACCTGCTGATCTCCATTTTCTTGCTTTGCAGTGTTGCTTGGTTTAAAACATATAGGTGACTTCCTTATTGTGCCCACTTCATGACTGTTACTTTCCTTTACAGTTAATGCATTTGGGGGAAAATGGAGACAAAAAAAAATAGGTGCTAAAATATTGAATTTGCGGAGAAACTGAAATTTGCCTCTTCTCACGTTTTGGTTTCGAGTGTATGGCCCCTTCAAGGTTGATCTTTCCTATCAGTGTTGTTTTCCGAAATTAACTGATCTTGCTCCTGTTTCTCCTGCTTCTCCTGCTTCTGTTTGGTTGGAATGTGGATTTATGCTAGAATCTCAAAATAAGAGGTTTGATTGAGAGCTGCAGTTTAGACAACGAAGGAAAAAATCACTGTCCGATGCTTAGTGGAAACAAATTCAGCAAGGTATATGAATTTTATCCATGTTTCTTGCTGTTCCATCGTATGCCCATTTCACCCCATACTCGCCGGACTCGGGCTCGGATGATCAAGATCCAGGATCACTAGACGAGGTTAGTTTAGGGCTTACTACCAGCAGTCTTCATTGCCTATGATTCTCTGTGTGGGTGGAAAAAATAAAAGTTGAGATTATAGGTTCGCCTTTTGGTGATTCTTGCTTATAATACACTTCATAATGTATTCTTATTAAGGATTTTTTGATCCTTATTTGTTTGGTCCTCACGGTTTGTCCTCAGGCTGCTTCTATATCTAGATGTGTGATATCAGCTGCATAATTATTCCTACTATTTTTATTCCCGTTCTGCTTCCGTATGGATGTTTTGTTACTGCACGCTTTATTGTCATGTTAAGCTTTTACGTTTTCTTATTGCTAAAGTTTTGCTACTTTGGTTCTACTAAAGTTTGTTTGTTGTTTATTGTCAGCTACTTCCCTATCTTCGACAGCAACTATGCCAACAAAAACAGGATGTGCGACTGATCCAGTTGTTGACTCCTTTAGGATTTCTTCAATACCATATTTTATCTCATTTCAGGCTACGGTATGAGTTCAACGCAGGAAGTCCGTTTCCCTTTCATAACAATGCTAGAATTCATTTGTATTTGTAACTTTCTATTCTCCTATACTTACCACAAAACATTTGTAATACCTATATTTGCTCCTTCAGTCGTCTTTAAAAATTTTCAATTTTACACCCGTGACTTGAGATTGGTGTATGTTTAGCGAATTTAGTCAAAGAGATACACGACCTGTGATGTAACATATTGTATGATAGGTTTTTATACTGGGACGAAAATAGGTTGTATGGTTATGTTGAATAACTATTCGATATCTACATTTAAGTTTATATTGTCTGCTATGCTCCATTATTTGGTTTCTTCTGTTTGGTTTCTTTACATTCAAAAGATATGCTGATTGAATTGAGACTTCGGAACCGTGCCCTGAGGGCACGGGCAATACTCTAGTTAAATTATGAACGGGAGGCGATAATTTGCTAAAGAACTTTGATTTTTGAAAAAACTAAAACTCAGCGGGACTAATTTATGCATTAATTATAAGAAAAGAGTTGTTAACAAGCTCCCAATGTTCAAGGCCCAAGCGTTTTTTGTAAAACCATAGTTGTAATAGTATATGCAACAAACCACATCCTATTGTGTCACATTTGTATGACTTAGAACAATAATTGAAGTTTTGATGGCTTGTTTGATGCGTCAGCACCCGATTGAGTGTTGGAAAATTCAGTCTCATATTTCATCCAATACTCCAATATTTTATTAAATTAAATTATGATACCTTACAAGTGGTGTCAACAAGTAGTGCCCTATATTGAAAATCTTACCTTCATGGACCATCAGACCGAGAAGAGAAGAGGTTATGTTAATTGAATTTGTGAAAGCTTGGAAGATCTCTTCATTGGGATAAAGCCTTCAAAATGGTTAAATGGCTTTTGGGTTGTGAACCAAAATAATTATCAGTCAGATATAAATTTGAGCCCAACTTCTGACTTGGTCAAGAAGATAATTTTGTGGGTTAATATTTCCAGAACATTTGTATCTATTATAATTCGGGTTGTAATGAGAGAGAAACTCTTGTGTTTTGTCATATATATATATGGCTTATGTCTAGGGTTCTGGAGAGACAGAGATTAACCAACACAATTCTTCTTCCTTTCCTTCTATTATCTCGAGCAAGAGTTTACATGTGTCTCTCTCCACCTTTTGATCATGAAGTGCACGTATATTCGAAAGTGGTTGTGGTAATTTCCGGGAGCGACCAACGTATTGACAATTAACACCATAGTAGTCTCAAAATTATTTTCAAGACAGTGTGCGCATCCACGACATAACTTGAAGATGAAAATCGATAAGTCTTCGATTTCGATAATTTGCACAATTTTCCAACACTCTTTTCTACTCCTATTGACGTCTAGTGAGTTTTCTTGGCCATGCTGGCGCTGAGCGTTAATACTTCTCTCACTCAGTATTAAGTATTGTATATTGGTGGACAGTTCTTCTAATCTGGAGAAGACTCTTCCACCTTCTGTTGTGCCTACTTTGGCCATTTTCATGGCTACTTTGTTCTCAGTTTTGTGGCAGCGTGTAATAGACTTTACCTTCTCGATTTAAGTAGTGCTTGGATGTTCATTAGATATCTTCCAATCCACCAGCATCCTTCTGGTAGGTCTGAAATTCCACAGGTGAGTATAGAAGAGCTTGGGGAAAGTCAGACTGATCGGGTGTTTTCATTCATGCGACTGTACAGAAAAAGAACAAAACAAAGTGAGAGGCTGGGGTCAGGGGAAAGAGTCGAATCAATCAAGCTCGACAATCGTGAGAAGGAAAATGAAAGAATGATTTGGCCGAGCTTGGTCTTACTTCACCGCCGAGAAATGAAGGCTTCCACCTCCAAGTTTAACTCAGACGCAACTATCTTCTTTTTATTTTGGGTGTGAGGCAGGGTCAAACCAAAATACCCCACAAGAATTAGCTCTCCCTGAAAAGGAAGTGATCTGGCCGCACCTTCCAGTACGGCTACCTTGTTACGACTCAATGCCATCCCAAGGTGTTGCTAATGGATGGATCTTATCAATTTCCATAAATGAGAAATCATGATCAAACTGTCGAATCAGAAAAATTGAGTGCTACAACATATCTTTGTATCAGCTAAGTTCATGAGTTGGAGACAAGCAGTCTCGAACTGCTGACATTCACCACTGGGTAAACAACTAATTCTCATACTCCCGACTAATTCTATCGTAGAGGCCAACGATAGACAATAACTCCCCCTCGAACACAACTTATAACTTTCATAGTATTGTGCTCTCCAAGGAGCAACTCTCCTCAAAACCCCACTCAAAGGGTACTGAGTTGGAATCCCATTCTAACTAAGGATTCTTGTGGTTCCTACGGTTCCAGCTACAGGAGAACCACAAATGGAGAGCCCCCTTTTTTCTGCCTGACTCTTTGGAATTGTGAGATGTCCATCACTCAACTTGAACAAAACATCTTTAAACGACGGCCCTACTACTGCCTTGGTGAGAATATCGGTTAGATGATCCTTAGATCGAACAAAGGGAAGAGTGACCATCTTCATGTCTAGCTTTTCTTTAATAAAATGTCTATCCACCTAAATATGCGTAGGATAATTTTAGCGACATTCCCACCATTTCTGACCAGCTATCATTGCCGTCTGATGGTCTTCTTCCGGTGAGTCTTCTTGGCACACCTATCAGATGAGGAAGACGGATTAAACCCATTTGCAGGCAAGTTTGGGTGAGCGTATCGAGTTTGGCTCAGCCTGGATCTGCTCGGGAATGGATCATCTGCTCCATTAAGTCATGGTTCAAACCCGAGTTGCGAGTTTGGCCCACTCGGTTGGTCTGTAATGGGATACATAATTGGTAATCATGCCCCTCTCTAAATCTCACTTATAATTCCATCAAAGAAACTGCAAAATCGTTAATGGAGGCAATGTAGCACATGTGATATTGGTAGCAAAAATGGACTGTCAGACAAAGATCGCACATTATAGACCTATCACACTTATAGGCTCTATGTACAAGATCATCTCTAAAATCTTGCCGATCAGGTTGGGTAAAGTTCAAGTCCGTGTAGTGGACAGATCTAACAACAACCATACTAAAAAAACTATTTCAAAAATAATGGATAATACAGGTGGGAAATGGGAAAATCAAGTTCTGGAATGAAGTATGGGTGGGGCAGGAATACCTTAGGAAAGTTTCCTAGGTTGTTTAGGAAGGCAAGGCATAGAGAGATGAAGACAGTTGATCAAGGGGAATGGGATGAGGGAGTTTGGAGGTGGAAGTGGGGGAGACGAGAGATAGATGGACTGGAACAATTGGAACCAACAAGTCTATTAATGCTTGCTATCTAATGTGCATATACATGAAAACAAAGAGGATCACTAGAAATAGTTGCAACGGAGTTAACAAAAGCACCAAGTCAAGATCTGTTACCAAGAGCAGATGAACTAGAAAACAAATGCATTGACAGAAGAACAACATATATGGAACAGACAAATACCACTGAAAGTCTATATTTTCCTATGGAGACTGATACATGACAGGCTACAAAAGATAAAAGTGATAGATACAAATCTAACAATTGAATGTGCGGTATGTGAGAAGCATGGAGAGACAAAACACATATTCTATGAAAGCAAATTTAGAAGGAAAATATTGAAGGAGATAGAGAAGTGGTTAAACATACCCCTGATGGTGGAAGAACAACATGTAAATTCAGCATGTAAAACCGAACACCGTGCAAGAACAACATGTGCCCCTCATCCAAGAATTGAAAAACATGGATCAAATGATCCCCAATCCAGTTTCGAGCCAACATAGCGAGGATAATCCACAACAGATAGTGATCCAAAACAAGGTACCAATAATTCGGGAGTTCATATCAAGAAAACTGCAAAAAATCAAAACAGAAACCTGAGTTACAATCTGGGCTGCAATGATGTGGGTCGTCTGGCGCCACTGTAATACTAACGATTTTGAGGGAGGAAAGGCAAATTGGAGAATTGCGATCCAAAAAATCAATGAAGGAATCTAGTAATGGCCGTAGGCGAGACATCGTGAAGGAAATGTAATCACCTCTTTTGTTTTTTGGACACATGACCCGGTACCAATATTTGCTACAGTTTAAAATAGTAGTCAAAATGACGGGTCGAGCCCAGCTCCCAAGTGGGCCTCATATACAGCTTTTACAAAAATGAATACACACACATTTTAATTGTCCAAAAAAACTTCATACCCTTTTGCATAACCTGTGAGTTATACTCCTTCAAAATCTTGATCAACTTGTGATAGAGTATCTTCGTCGCTTCCACGAGTGCACCCCCTTCGGCCATCTTTTGCCGGAATAATTAGGTTGTAGTTGTGACAACACAGGAACTCCCTGCTTTGATACCATAAAAGAATGAGAGAAATAGATTTGGGGAGAATCTTTCATTGTATTTTCATTCACAATGTATACAATATAGGTAAACTAAGTGAGCTGAGGGAGCAGGATGAGGGTACGAGAGGGAGAAGAGGACGTAGAATGGGGGAAAGTCCGAGTCCATGTGGAGGAAAGATCTAACATCAACCATACTAAAAAACTATTTCCAAAAACATGGATCAAACAATCCCGAATCCAGGGTCAAGCCTACATAGTGAAGATAATCCACAACAGACAATGATCCTAAATAAGGTACCAACAATTCAGGAGTTCATAGCAACAAAACAGAAAAAAATCAAAACAGAAACCTGGGTTACAATCTGGGCTGCAATGATGTGGGTCGTCTGGCGCCATCGTAATACTAACCATTTTGAGGGAGGAAATGCGAGTTGGAGAATTGTGATCTAACAAATCAAAGAAGGCGAGAGATTGTGAAGGAAATGTAATCGCCTCTTTTATTTTATGGACACATGATCCGGTAGCAATATTGGCTACAGTTTAAAATTGTAGTCAGAATGGCGGGCCGAGCCCAGCTCCCAAGTGGGCCTCATATACAACTTTTACACAAATGAATACACACACATCTTAATTGTCCAAAAAAACTTCATAACCTTTTGCATAATATGTGAGTTATGCTCTTTCAAAATCTTGATCAACTTGTGACTGAGTATCTTCGTCGCTTCCACAAATGCGCCTCCTTCGACCATTTTTTGCTGGAATAATTAGTTGGTGGATGATGATAATGTAGGAACTCCCTGCTTCGATACCTTGAAAGAATGGGAGAAATAGTTTGGGGAGAATCTTTGATTGTATTTTAATTCACAATGTATACAATATTATACAAGAAGAAAGGAATAAGCATACCCTCAAGGTGTAGTTGCTGCAAAATACACCCAAAGGAAGAATCAACGCAACACTTGTTCTATGAGGGAGAGTTGGCAACGGACATATGGAATCACTATGAAAACTTGCTGATAGAGCAGCCTAGAACTCAAAATGCATCACAAAGATGACAAACATGGAATGCAGAGCAAGGCAGTAAGTTTAAACGATATGTGCTGAATACATTGATGGTGTTAATCAAGTGGGAAATATGGAAACAGAGGTGCAGTGAACGAATGGAAAACACTCCTATCTCTACATTGAGAGCCATCAGGAACATTGATGAACTACTGCAGAACATAACAACTATGGCCAAACTGAGGATACCTAGATCAATATCGGAAGAACAAAAGTTGAGGTCTTTGAATATTCGACTAGTCCCACATCTGATGAATTCTAGAACTGTGAGCAGAAAATGGACGACTCCGAATATGGGATCTGCAAAAATGAATATAGATGTTGCATTCTCAGATTTAACTGGGATAGCAGTAGGAGGATGCATTATGAGAAATCATGACGGAGATGTAGTTCTACTACATACATGGAATCTGTAAAACGACTCTCTACTCCAGGCCTATGCAGATGCAACAATAAAGACACTTCAGCTATGTCTGGGTTTCACAAGACAAGAAAGGGAACTGCTTTGCCTGGAGATATCATCATCTGACCTTAACAGAAGCATCGGAAACCCATCTGTGTCCAGATAGAGAATCAAATCACAGGTATCGGCAATAAACAATCTACTAAATGCAAATATGCTTGAATTGCCATGTTTATGCAGGAAAGAGGCAAACAATGCGGTTTGGGAACTTGCAAAATGGGGATCGTTGCAACCATCACAATACAAGACATATTAGTAACAGTGGCCAACCTGCTAGACAAGGATTGTCCCATTCCGCTGCACCAAAGGACTACACAGCTGCAATCGGACGTTGATGAATACCCAGCTGTATAACATATCGAACATTCCGAGTCCTGGAGAACTAGAGCACGGCCAAAGCATCGAAGCAGGCATAAGGCAACTCAGACAAAATCTGGCTAAAGTGACAAGCTTCTTCTCTAGCAACCACCAGCAAAAATCATCGGCCAGGATGGGAAGCTGGAACCTGGCGGTGAAAAAATTGGAATACAGTAATCTACAAGGCCTCCTAAGTCAAATCAATTCCCAATGGAAGGAGGAAAACTACACGACTCAGCAGGTAAAATTTACTATGATAACATACATATCTACTTGCAGGGTCACTCAAGCTACCACCAGTGATAGTGTACGAACTTTTGCTGATTGGCTCTTATGCAAAATATGTAATAATTGGGTCTTGGTGGTCCTAGGACCGCTTAGGTATTCGTCATTTAATTTTTGTACGAACATTTCGAGCTCATTAATAGTTACTTTATTATTAACGAGTAATTCCGTACAAAATAAAAGAACGGGTTTTATTTAAATATATACATATAGCTTTTGAAAATCCACTAATGGTAGTTGTAGAGTTCATCGGCTATTAGGTCTCATTCCATTCAAATGTGGAAAAGTTTTTACTCATATCATTTTTTTGGTTAAGCAAGCTGAATATAAGGCAGAAAAATATACATCGCTTGTGATCTCGGTTCCTAACTTCCTCAGAAAGGATATAGTTCACAAAGTAATGGCACGGACAAAACACGAAGGATAACATGGCGCGACATCCTACCTTTTTTGGGGTGAAAATTATTTAATTCCCATCGGTCAGGCTACCGGGTCCTCTACCCACACACCTATTCCATACGTAAAAATATACGTATTAAATCGATAAAATTCTCTTTGGATTTGTAAAACTGGACCTCGCCTTCTATTCTAGATATCTAAGTTGTGCCGTATCTACCTTTATAGCATTGCCTTAAATTCTTCTTTGGCATGCATTTCTCATCCACCCAAAGAAAAGAAACTGTGAGTTCTCATTCTTTCGTCCATCAAACAATGACTATGAACACCTCAGTGATTTAGCAAGAGAAAAGAAGGGGAATTATGGCAGGCGGGTCACTTGCTCCGGTCAGGGTGTCGAAAGATCGAGCCGATCAGTACCAAGGAAAGGTTACTCTCTATGTTGTGGTCACAAGCATAGTTGCTGCTGTTGGAGGATCACTGTTCGGATACGATGTCGGAATTTCAGGTCAACCATCAGAACCTTTTGTTTTCAGGAGAGCATAACATAATTGATTTATAAAAAATGAGAGATGTCTGAAAAAACATTTTCTGGTTGCCTATCATTTCTCTTTCGGAAGTTGGATCGGTTCTGGTAGCCACACTCCGGAATCACTGATTGATTTTGGTGTTGGAAAAGTGTGATTTGGTGTTCATTTTTTTGGATGGTCAACTCGGCTTTTAGTATATTTTTTTTCATAGAATTAAATCCCTCACCCGTATTTTGGAATATGTTTTATATTGATTAGAGAAATCATTATCAACTACCTTAAATAGGAATGTGGTTTATGATCTTGGACTCAAGGTTTTAATGAGAGTAACCCAAATCTTCCTATTTAAATTGGCTCACACAACGCGCACCTATGCACACGAGGCCCAAGCCAGGATTGGGACTGGGTCGATTTTCTAACATGGTATCGGAGCGGGCGGTCTGAAGCCCGAGTTTGTTCCCGGAGGGATTTCCAGAGTGTTGTACCCATGGGTGGGCGCCCATGGAGGTTTAATGAGAGTAACACACATATTATTGGGTGCATCGGATAAATATAACAATAGAGGAATCATGCAAGTACATTTAATTAATAAAAATCGAGAATTTTAACCAGTGTTCTAGAAGTCGGCCGCCCCGGCACCAGGACGGACGACTTGTCAGCCAAAAACATCCCCCACCCCGTTTTTGGGCTAAACGGCGTGGTGGGGCGATCACAGCAGTGGAGCGGTGTCCGACCCGACAAGTCGGTCGCCCCGCCCAACAAATCGGCCGCACAGTCCGATTTGGGCCTAAACTGAGCAATGGGCCTAAAAAAAATTTACTTGTTAAAAACTTGGGCTTCGGATTTTAACCCAAAACCCAGAATAAAATTGAAGTCATTATAATAATTTATTATAATTAACTCTTTTTTGTAAAATTTACAAAGGGATGTCCACTATTTATAGAAGGAGAAAGGTGAACTTCACCTTTCTCCTTCCGGTGTGGGACAATTTGCAAGTGACTTTGTCATTGGCCCACACAGATCTGAGTGTATCAGATCTAACAAGTGCTTCATTCTGGAAGGTATTGAATTTTTGAAGGTAACTCTATTTTGCTTTCCAACCAGACAATCAATACACTTTGTCAGTTTGACTTGATCCAATTCAGGTATCACCTTCTTCTGAACAAGACTTGTTATTCCCTTCTAACTCATATGGCCAAGGCGTTTGTGCCATAATTCGATCACAGCATCATTCTCCAATGTATTGACAATATTTTGGGAGAGTTTTGCCTGCAATAGATACAACTTCGAGTGTTTCCTGCCTTTAGCAATTACCCAAGACCCTTTGGTGAGCTTCCACTGGCCATTGTAGAAGGTGCTGCAAAACCTTCTTCATGAAGTCTGTGAACAGAAATAAGATTCAGGCGTATTTTTGGAACATGCCTGACATTCTTCAGTAGTAGTCTGTTACCATACTTCATCTACAGGGAAACATCTCCTTTGCCAAGCACTTTTGATAATTTGGCATTTCTTTTTTTTACAACACCAAAATCTCCTAGTGTGTAAGATGAAAAGAATTCTTTTTGAGATGTAACATGAATGGTAGCGTCACTGTCAATTGCCCATTTAGTATCCTGGGTAGTAAAATTGACAGTATCTTCTTCATGGACAACGTTGAACTCATCGGCTACACTTCCTTCATCATCATTGTTGTTATCTCTTTTAGATTCTCCGTCTTTACCCTTTCCTTTTTCATTTTTGAGCTGTCGACAGAAGCTCTTAATGTGACCCTTTTTCTTGCAATGATGGCATTCGATATTGGCGTACTTGTTTGATTTTCCTCTGCTCTTGTCATGCTGCTTTGGATTGAATCTGCCTGTACGCCCTCTAGAATCAGCAACTATAACATCAGGATATGATGTAGAGGTACCTTGTGTACGACGCCTCATTTCTTCATTCAAGATTCCACTTTTAACTAGCTCGATAGTCATTTGTGGAGAGCTAGTAAGTGTAATATTGACAGTCTCCAAACTCTGGTAGAGATGTAAGCACAGGAAGAGCGATAATTTCTTCATCAAAATTTACGCCCATACTTGATAGTTGCGTCACAACTCCTCATAACTCATTGATATGATTTGCAATCGAAATACCTTCACAATATCTCATCTGAACCAATTTATTCAAATAAAATAATTTGTTGTAGCCGACCTTTGAAGAATCAGACCCTCGAGTTTACTCCATAAACTCTGGGCATGCGTTTCATCATTAATGTGATTATATCACTGTTCGAGTTTTCGGCGCATAGGTGGCCGCCCAGGCACTTTTTTTGGCCTGGCCGCCCAGGCTGCCAATTTTTTTTTGAATTTTTTTTTGCCAAAAATAAATAATTTTGTTTAAGCGGCTGGGCACCGCCTAGGCAGCCTGGGCACTGAGCGGCCCCAAAATGCCTTGGGGCTGCCTAACGCATTCTCGAACATTGGATTATACACATTTTCTTCAACAAATTGCCGAATAAAGTTGCAAACTTGTAGATGATCGAATTTTTATTCTTCATCTGACTTGCCTTCGAGTTTAATAGATGCAAACATCGGTAGATGCATTTTTGTCACGAACAGAAGATCCTTCATCTTGCTCTTCCATAGGTGGTAATTTGTGCCATTTAACTTGACATGTTGCCTGATTTACCTCCATGATGTCTGATATCATGGATCGAGTGGATAATAATCTGACTTATTTTCTGATGTGGAGGATCCACTTAGTCGCAACCACAGAGCATACGATAAGCAGATATATACACACTGAACCTCGCTCCGATACCACTTGTTAGGCGCAGCGGATAAATATACCAATAGAGGAATCAGACAGGTACAGTAAATAAATGAACACCGAGAATTTTAACGTGGTTCACCCTCAATCTTGAGCTACGTCCACGGAACATACTCCGATCAAATTCTTTCACTATAAAATAGTAGGTACAAGACAGTCTTCTCTAAAATTTCTAGAGGTTAACCAACACCGGAGATCTATCCAAAAATATTTCCCCAATATTTTTGTCACTCCCTCCAATTTAGGAAACACCCTAAACAACTCTCTCTTTTTCTCACAAGAAAGTTGTTTGTGTTTTCTTTCTTCTTGTTGTTGGTGTGTTTAGAAACTAAAGGATTACCTCTGTATTTATAGGCATCCGGTATCCGCAAATCTTGAAAATCATTAGCCGTATATCTTGAAATCCTGCAGCAAATTTAAAAATTTCAGTAACACGTTTTCAACAACACTTGTTAAAGCAATCCTCTTTACAACATTTATTGACAATTAATGTTGGATGATCCTCAATGTGGAGGGACCATCACAACACATCTTCCTATTTAAATTGACTCACACACGCACACCTCCACACACATGGCCCGAGTTAGGATTTGGGCCAGATCGATTTTCTAACAAATAGAGTCATTGTCGAAGGGCACTCTAAAACAGGTTGGACTTCCGGCCATCTATAATGGCATGGAGGGAAATAGTAGACAATAAAATTGCATCTTTAGCAGTTCTATAGGCGGCACTTGTACTACATTTTTTTCTTTGTTTTCTGTTGTTACTTCTACTTATTTTTCCTTCTTCTTAATTTGATTTTCTTCTTTCACCAGGAGGAGTGACTTCCATGGATGACTTTCTGTCTAAGTTCTTTCACACGGTCTATATAAAGAAGAACAAAGTCCATCAGAACAACTATTGCAAGTATGACAATCACGGCCTCGCAGCCTTCACTTCCTCATTGTACATCGCCGGTTTATTAGCATCACTCACCGCATCTCCGGTCACGAGGAAACAAGGCCGCCGTGCAACGATAATATGGGGAGGGACATGCTTTCTCATGGGTGCACTTTTCAATGCCGCCGCCGTCAACCGTTTTATGCTTATACTCGGAAGACTCATGCTCGGTGTCGGAATTGGATATGGAAATCAGGTACACTTTTTTTATATATAAGTTGATTTATATGATTACTACTTTTGTAGGTAAGTAAGTTAGAGAAATACTCTCTCTTCACGAGTAAAAATAAAATAAAATAAATTTATCGATGACAGAGTGCCTGCCGCCTAGGATTACACTAAGACCGGCCAAACTATTTAGGCGCCCCTAGATCACCAAAGCCACGCCCAATATTTTCTCAAACTTTGAATATGGTACACTTGAATTGGGGAGAAAGTGGTAATATATAGCAATCGAATCTTCAATCGGGAATAGATTCAGTTATATTCTATAGAATTGGTCATGACTATATTAAATAGAATAAGATTTTGAAATGACTAAGGCAGTGTTTTAGACAGCTTTTCCACAGCTCATTTTGTCTTTTCCACAGCATAAGCTGTTTTTGCAGTATTTGGTAAATCAGTTTTTGCTTTGGCTTATCTACAAAAAAGTCAGAAAAAAGCTAAAAGTCATAAGTTAGGTGGGAGTAGCTTTTGAATGGCTTTTCTCAGTGATAATTTTGAAATTAATTCGAAATTTAAATGTGATAATTATTCTTGCTCCTGCAAAAGCATAAACTCTCCCAAACACAGCCTAAGTTTCTTTGGTATTGTGATGAACGCTTGATTTTGGCGTAAGATCAAACATCATTCCACATACTGATTGACGATTGTGGCTATTTCAACAGTTACTAGGACTGTTTGCAGCGAATGCACAAAATGGACAGTTGTGTTGTGGAACTATCGTTGTCCTCAGTCATGGGCAGGACAAAGTGGAAGATGACTTCTCCTAGCCCGCAACACGAATCCCACTATAGAACGCCACATCTTAGCACACCACTATCAGAATCTCTTTGGCCTAATAAGGCGTGGTGTCATAGTAGCGTGCTGTAAAGGAAATGCTCTATAACATTACAGAATCTCTTTGGCCACCATAGGTGAGTAGGAAAACTTTGTAAGTTAGTGAGTTCAAAATTTATTACTTGCCGGTCTGGAGACTGAAGATGCCCAAAAGTAGAACGTTGAATGTACTATAGAAGTCCAGGTTTATCATTTGTGTACAGCACTTTCAATTATTACTTACCCTTCACCTGATATGTTCTGACTTCTGAGCTTAAGTGGACAAATGTGTTCTTGTACATTAGAGGCCGTGCTTTTGCCCAAACCTAATAACTGAGTAAGCCCTAAACCAATGCCTGGAAGTGCTCCCATTGTCATGCAAATGCATTACACCAAAGACAGGCTGCGCCCGAAGTACCTTGAGTCTGTTCTGCAAAAGGATATTCAATTCTTCCATACTCAAACAGCAGATCAAAATATACTTTTTCACATTTCCAGTGATGACATACTTGTTCAGGATGCAATTAGGTGAAACACCGCAAAACCAACGCCAACAAAACCACACCTCAAATGCACCGCTTTGCCTACACACACATGTTGTCGTGTGTGTGCTCACAGTGCAAACGGTGCGATTGAGGTGCGGAAAAACGGTGCCGCATATCCCCCTCTGCAATTAGTGATATGGTACGTTGAGAACTTGACCAGAGTACGTCTCATCATGACCAGGAAATAAAAGTATTGATTCTCAAATCTAGGAGGATGCTTATGCTGAAGCTGGGAAGTTAGCAGAGGTAAAAGGCAAAA
>JAOYMZ010026051.1:0-17455 GCA_025802335.1 Pinguicula primuliflora | reverse complement strand
TCGGAATATCACCAAAACTTGAACATATACAATTCTATGCATGGCCTTTCCAATGGTGCAACCAATTTTGACAACGGATAGTGGTGGGTATGAGTTGTACACAAAAGGGCTGTGCAAAAGAGCCTGATTCTATAAATAAATATATATAACCAAATATATATATATATATAATCAGAAAATACCTCAAAAATCGGGATACGGCGGTGACCGGCGACGACGAGCGTAATGACAGCAACGTATGGACGGCGAGGGCTTCACGATGAAGGCGGCGGCGGCGGCGATGGCTTCATGGCGGCGTACGGACGGACAGCGACAACGAGTAGATCGGAAAAACATACTCGAAAAATCATTGGAAAAACGTGAAGAAAGAAAAAAATGGGGACCGAACTGATAAAGACACTCACCGGTCTTTAAGAGAGCGGTGCCTATACAGTATACACACTGCTTTTGGGAAGACTGGTGTTGCCTAAGGTTATGTTTGCAAGTTCTACTGAAAAGCTGGTTTTGACGTTTGAGGAGGACTTTTAAAAAAATGTGTTTTTATAAAGAAGTTATAAAGTATTTGCAGTGAGGGCTTTATCGTGGCAAAATTTAAAAAATAGTGTGACAAACTGGATATAATATGGGAAAATTTTTTGATATCTTGGTATTATCAATTTGTATATAGACAAAATTATCTTAAAAGTGAACTTTGAAATAATTATTAAATTGACACCGTCATAAGTCTTCCAGAAACTACTCCAAGGGAGTTTTTTTGGCTTTAAGATTTTTTGGGGCTTTTCCACCGCTAGGCTACCGTTACAAGCCAAAGCTGAAATCAATGTAAAAAGGGTTTATGCGATTGAAAAGTCAAAAGCACATTTTCAAAAGAATTTGCAAATAGTGTCTAAATATCATAATTAAGACTTTTAATCACAAACACAATACCTCTGCTCCGGTGGTCACAAAATTGCTCCTCCGAGGCCCCTGCCAGAAAATCTATACCCTAAGAAAGAAATCACAAGAAAACTATAAGAAATCCAGGTTAACTTGTCACAGGATGCCCAAAAAGTGTTGGAAATCTAATGCCCGATTATAAGCTGTCATGTATTTTTTCCATGGTTTTCTTGTCAATTTTTCTTAGGGTATAGAAGCCCTCATCCCCCTACCTTCTCTCTGTTTCTGCTATTTACCTGTTATGTCTAATTTTTCAGTTCAGAATGTTTGGACTAAATTAGAGATATTAGGTTTAAGATTGTAATCCTGACCATTCAAGTGTCGTGAATCAACGATCATAATTACAATTCTAGACCTAACATCAATAATGTAATTGTAAGATTTTGAACCATAAAATTTCTCTCCTTATCCATTTCAATTTTCAAGAACCTATTTTCTAAGAACTTATTTTTTCTATTATTTTGCATCCACTAGCTCTACAGCCGATTTCTTCATTCGTTACACCGGAAGTTGAGGAAAAGGGCTTTCTTGGCTTTTCTGATTTCATCTTATATGTACGTGTAGAACTATATTCCATTGATATTTCTGGGTGGAGGAAGTGGGAATGTCGAAGAAGAAGGCAACCATGACTTTGAAAGACTTCCACGGGGGATCCATTCCTTCTGATGTCCTACTTCCATCCGCTCCCGGCGAGTGAGTCCATTCGTTGGATGTATTTTGATTCGATATTTTTTGTTTGCTCTCTGTTTTCTTTTTCGTGAGTTTTCTTTGTAGCTTCTCAGTTTGTGTTGATTAGGGCTGATTGCTTTGGAGCTTCTCACCATGTCTTTGTTGTAGTAAAGCTTATTCGGCTTTGGATCTGATACCTGACTTCCATAGATCCAATAAATTCAATTTGGTAGATTTCTCATTGGATCTTTGAATTGCTAAACCTCTTGATGCTCTCGTGGATTTTATCTTATGTAAATTGGTGTCAAATGAGCTTCTATTTGGTTAGTTGTTGTATGCCCTAAAATTGATTCGTCTGAATTTTGGCAGAACTGTAAGGCCCGTTGATCGGAGTGGGTTTGATAGACAGATGCCATGGGGTAATTCAGCGGGAAGACCAGACCAGAGGTTGCGTCCTGGTTCGTCTGGTTCAGCTAAGAATGTAGATGAAAAGACATCATTTCTAACTAACAGCTCAAATATAGGCCGCAATTTCGATGAGGATGAGCGTAAACCTCTGGATTCCGCTTTGGGCCATCGTCGGAAGGTCACTGATGAACCGAATCGGTCACAACCCAGTCGAGTGGGAGAACCCAAGACTGGTAATATATCTAGTGTCGGAGTTGGTAGCCTTTCTGCTTCTGTTCCTGTATCCCAAGTCTCTGTTGGATTGAGCAGCAGTCCATATGCAACAAAGACTAGTGAAGTTCAGAATACTACGTTGAACAACCAAAGTGGTGGCAGCAGTCACATTTATGGGCCAAGCTATCCAAATATGGGTGGTAATGCTACTCAGTTAGTGTCAAGGACCCATCCAAATCCATGGGGACTTAAAAAAGAGACAGTTAGCATGAAAGAGCTCTTATCTACTCCATGGTCTGCTCCGGATGCGGCTATAAAGTTGGCTCATGCCAGTGCTCTTGAGAAGGTTTCATCAGGCCGGTGGACCTCAAAGCAGAATGCCCATTCTCTAAAAGATGCTGTCTCCGTTCAACATCCTGGCCCTGAGGGAAAGTTTCAGCATATTTCTGCTACTATGTACACCAGGACGTCCTCAAACAGGCTCGACATCGTTGGTGACACTGATCATAATGACGTTGCTATGATGATACATGCTGAAAGGAGTCTGTCTGTTAATGATGGGATAAAGAGTATCGCACATGAGATACCAAAATATGAGGGGGGTGGACCCACATCTCATATAGATTCATATGATCGGCACACTTCTGGCATGCCTGATGATTTGCTGTTGCACCAGTCTGCTATTAAATCATCTATGATGGAAAATAATACCTTGTCATCTGAATTATCTGAACGACCAAAACTGAAGTTACGTCCAAGATCAAGACCGCTGGAGCCTTTTGAACCATCAATTGATTATAAAATGGTAAGTTGTTGAGTAATTTTCTTTGTGAACTTGTGTAGAGATACAATATCAAACTATGTACACCATTTTGGAATCTAGGGACGTGAGCAGACAGGTGATCATCTTCTGGTGGATGAGAGCTATGTTGTGCCGCAACAAAAGAATTCAGTACAATTTGATTATGCTGGACAGGTGGTAGCTGATCGGGCTATAGACCGCCCCAAATTGAATCTGAAGCCACGATCGCAGCAGATTGAGCATTTTGAAGTAAACAATGAAGTCAAAAGGTTCTTGAACTTGGAATTTAACTGGCCTACGAGCTTACTTTTTTCAGTTTTTATCGGATTATCCATGCATTTGCCTTGTTTCACATCTGTTATTCAACCATATTTTTTTTGTAAGATCTCTACTTGGTCGTATACATTGAATGAAATTTTTTGATTCTGAAATTACAGAAACAACTGTAATTTATGTATGGAATTACTATAATGATGTGAAAAGAAAAATAGAATACAAAAACTGATGGTTTTCTCTAGTGTTTGTAGAAATATGGCTCCCACATAAATGGCAATATTCTGAGCAGGTCTTCATTCTCGATTAAAATAGGGGAAATAGGTCTCTGCATATTGATATGGATATATGCCGGGTCAATTATCTTACATTGCTTTTTACAGCATTTACCTTTTTGTTTCTACTCCGTAAGTCCACAGCACTTTGCAGTCAATCATTTTTCGTTTTTTGTTTCTCAAATATCTCTTTGGTCATTTTTGTCAATTCAGAGGGACTGTTTTCGGGGGAGCACGCCCAAGAGAAGTGGTAAGTTCATCATTTCTTAGCAATTCTTCCACTAAATTTGACATTTTTTAGAAATTCTTTGCTGCGTGTTATGTGGATTTTCTTGTGGATTGAATAAATTTTTGCTAGACGCCCGACCTGCTAATGTTATCTCTGCGTTTAAATCCACTCAAGTT
Organism: Pinguicula primuliflora; assembly: GCA_025802335.1. NCBI lineage: Eukaryota > Viridiplantae > Streptophyta > Magnoliopsida > Lamiales > Lentibulariaceae > Pinguicula > Pinguicula primuliflora. Next base: position 13,474 of record JAOYMZ010026051.1, on the reverse strand, counting down.
GGTTCTTGATGGTTATTCCTCATCTTCTGATGCAACGCAATACGTTAAATGTTGCATTTGTTGGCACTTTTGCGTTTAAATTTACAGCTATGCTCGTATCAATGAAGCTGATACTTCAACTCTATTCTTTTTTCTCTTCCTTCGGTATGCTTTCTTTCAAATTTCTCCATTGCATGCTGATAATAATGATATCAGGTTCTAAAGGAGAGAGGGATAGAAGATGATTCGAGCAATTATGAGAGTCAATCTCCTTTGAGGTGCTACTTTGTTTTTTAGCAAATCATCTACATGCTTGAATCTGCACAATGTGTTTGTTCATGACATCATTTTTTTTCTTCTAATATATCGACCACAAACTTGAAGGGTAAAGGAAGCAACTCCGAAGGCTAATGCATTCGTGCACGCTCCTCCTGCGCACTTCGGTGAGAAACCTGGAAGTCTTGCACCTGATCAAAGGATAACAAAGCCCTCTGATAGACGAAACCACCCAGCCGTTGGTGATAGGATTGATCCACTGAGGAGGAACAAGCAAAATGAAATACAGAGAAATGGGGAAAAACCTCGCACTCAACATCATCTGAAACCACAGCAGGATAGGCCACCATCACCTGAGACTTGGCGCAAACCTGTTGATCCGACAGAACCAGCTCCACCGGTACGATATGGGAAAGCTGTTTCAGCTGTTGAGCTGGCCCGGGCCTTCTCTAGATCAGTAGTTGATCCCAACGTTGGTGATAAGTTCACTGGTCATCGAAGCAACAAAAGCCAGGTCCCTTTTTCACGTCTAACAGGTCCTTCACATTCACCTAGGCCTCAGATTAACGGTTACTGAAATCAAAGAAGTCGGTAACTACTGCTGAAACATGTTGGGAAAGCAACATGCCTGTGCATAGTCCTCACCTCAGCAACATTCGTTGCGGGATCGCGTCTGAGGTAAAAATTCTTCGATTGATTTAGAATCCCACTGAAGAAGAAGGGGTAGACTGGTATGATGACCAGATGAAACTGGTATTACATCTGGAAAATGGTGTTACCTCTTCTTGGCTTTAAACTTAGACGTGATTCTTCTTCTGGTATAAGATTTTTTTAGCAAGGCTCTTCTGGTATAAGATTTTTTTAGCAAGGCTCTTCTGGTATAAGATTTATTAATATATGGAATTGAAGTTCTGAGTTAGGCTTGGAAATGTGGCATCACACGGGTCGGGTCGGGTTCAACCCGGACATGACCCGAAAAATGCTTATGAACCCAAGCCGAACGACCCGGAAAATGCTTAAAATATTCTTTAAGGGTCCAGGGCGGATTCGGGACCACAATCCCAGATCCACGGATCCCTTTTCCCATTCATTTTTAGGGTTGAGGGGGTTTAGGGCACCAAAACGTATTTTTATTTTGAAAATGATGACATTTTGTATAAAAAATTTCAGACAAATTGTGTTGAGTTTTTTTTTTTTGACATCCTTGGTAATGATTGTTTTTAAACTGATTACTTGCATGTTTTCCACATAAGTACTCATATTTCTTCTAGTATTTCTCCATCTTCTACATCTTCTTATTTTTAAAATATGTGGTGTTTTGCGCAAGTAATTAAAAATAATAATTTAAAATTTTATTTTAATTATATATAATAAACTTAATATTAGATTATCAATATAACCTTAATTTATTCAATTAAAATATATTAATTAAAGTTAATTTGGTCATAAAAAATATTTATATTTGGGGATTATTACAAAAATGATATGTTTATTTTTAAAAAGAAAAAAAAGCATCTCATGAGATGCAAAAATAGAGATTCTAAATAAAGAACAAGTATTAGTACTTGTATTATGCAAATATATATATATATTTTTTAATGTGTTTATAAGCACAATTAGAATAATAAGCACTTCGTGCAAAACATGCATTTAATTTGATTTTGACAATCAAAATGTACCATTTAGTTTAACTTATTTTGCACCTTAAATTAAATTTTATAAATTATATCATGCTAAAAGGATAACTTTCAACTTCCTTGCTCGTAACTAATTGATTATTGGGAAAAAAATCACTTTTAGTCCTATAGGATTGCTCGAATTTCCCTATTGGTCCCATAGGATCTAAAATATCACTATTAGTCCCATAAGTTTCATCAATCTAATCACTTTTGGTTCTTTTAATGTGTTTTACCTGCAATAGCGGGTTTTTTAATTTAAAAATTATTAAAATATAAAATATAATTTAGATAAATAAAAAATTATCATTTTCTGTCATTCGTTTCACCACACAAATAAAAAGTGCTTCTAAAATAAAATAGCTTCATAAGCTAAATAACTACATTCAAAAGGTGAATTGTGTATAACAAATGATGTTTCCTGTCCGCGAATACCTACCTCTCTTAGCAAATAGAGGACTCAAAGTGGGTGGCGTGAGTCACTGCGACGAGTTACAGCTGCGGCGACAGCGACTAGTCTCAAAGGAGTGAAACGGATCGGCAAAGACAAGTAGTCGAGAGGGGTTCCACACTTTTCTTATATTTTTTCATTTTTTTATTATATTTTATATTTCAATTTCAGTATTATATTTAAAGGGATAGGTTCCGGTGACATGATTTTATACATGCATTTTCAATTCCGGCCACTAGGATTGCTCGTTGACGGAATTGGGCACATCGTTAGAAAGCTTATGCATAGAAGATCATAAGCCTCATGTTTAGTTCTGGTTCCGACGACTTCGTCGCCGGAATTTTCTAAAACTCTATTTAGAACTACTTAACCAAGGGAAAAATATAAAACTAAATTAAATGGTGATAACATCGCCGGAATATCACCAAAACTTGAACATATGATCTTTTATGTATAAGCTTTCTAACGATGTGCCCAATTATGTCAACGGACAATTCTAATTGACGAAATTGAAAAAATCCTGCGGATCTTGCACCTTCATAAAAATATAATTATTATTTTAAAAATTCAAATCAAATACAACTCCGACTCCGACACTTGATCTGCATTCTTCCGTTGTTTTCGCATTTCACGCTGGCTTCCCAACTCTGGATCTGCATTCTTCCGGATCAGAGTTTTCCATTTATAACTCCTCCACAGAAGAACAAAAAACAAGAAAAATAACTGATCTGAAATGGGGGAACTGCCTGCAAATCGCCACAAGCCATTGATGATCGCTTCTACAATTGAAGATGAGAAAATTCTTCGTTCCAGGCAATGCACCCAAGGTTCAAATCATCATAATTACTGATGCTGAATCATTTTGATTTTACTCATTGTCGTCAAAGAAAAAAATTGAGTTAATGGGTTTTCAGTTTTTTGCCTTTTGGGAGTGTTGGGGCATTTTTAAATAACACTCTGCATAAATCTCTGTTCTTGTTCTGGGTGCATAATTCATTTCATACTATTCATTCCTTCTTCAAATTCTTTATTTGATTTTGAGGGATCAACTTAATTTGTGTTCACCTGCAGAAGGGGTGATTGCTGGAACTAAAGCAGCCGCAGTAACATGTGTTGCCAGCGCTGTGCCTACAGTATGAAAAGTCCCCAATTTGTTAGGCATTTTTAATTTTCTAGTCCGGAATGTTTATGCATCACATACCATACAGTCTCGAATTTTAATTTTAACTTTTTTTCTTTTTTCCTTTTGGGTTCGGCAAATTTCATTTCATAAGGTAATTAATTACATTGCTTGTAAATTTGCTTACATTTCAGCTTCTTGCCGTTCGAAAGATTCCTTGGGCAAAAGCCAATCTCAATTATACTGCTCAAGCACTCATTATATCTTCTGGTAATGTTGTGATTTTCAGTATCTCGATAGAACTCTTTTGTTGTTCTGCAGCTTATTGTTTTTTTTTTCCATGTCTTGCGATGAACAGCATCAATAGCTGCATACTTCATTGCGGCTGACAAGAGCATATTAGCCAACGCGAGGAAAAATGCAAAGTACAAAGCAGCTTAAGGAGAGGGCTGAGGTATTTACCTAGTGTTGTAGATGTGGAATAAGAAATTTATGTGATTGCTCAGAAGAGAAATTTATGTGATTGCGGAGAAGGAAAATGCTATTCATATACATTTTTTAGATACTATTTGTTGACACTACGATGTGTCTAAAAAGTGTGTATGAATAGGATTGCCCATATGAGAAAGGGGTTTTTAGATGGTCCAAGACTCAGTATATAGGACTTGTTTTTCTAAAATTTTGTGCATGTGGATTAAGAAACTTGCAATGCCTTTTTGGCCTGAGTACACTCTCTTGTGCTTGCTCTGGACTTTTAACTACTCTCAACTAGTATGAAACAGTTGCATTATTCTCTTCATTCCTCACACAATGCAAATCTGTTGTTTTTTTATGTCAAAATTTGGTGATGTATATTGTTTTCCTGGTTCGATTTCTGTACCGTTTATAAGGCCGTGAATAAACAAGTTCATATTGCAAATCTGTTGCTTTGCATAAGCTAGTAAGTAATATGCTCTGTTCGAGAAGACGGTCGCCTAGACCGTATAGGCGCTGGACAGTCGACTTCCGTCCTGGTCGAATGCCGCATAAGTACCCGTTTAGGTGGCCGCCTAGGCATTAGACAGACCCGATCGCCCAGAGACCGTCCAGTACTTTCTCCAACATTGATAATACATATCCTTTATAATACACTGTCATCTATTCGGTCTTTCCATTAAAAAAAAATACTCTTCAAGATTCTAACAAATTAACATCCTTCTTGGATACAGTCCAGATTCAATGCATGAAGAATAATACATGTATTTCCCAATCCAACTCTAATGCAAATGGATGAATAAAGGGCAATGGCCTTCCTCATCAAGTCCCAATCGATACATTGCATGAAAAATTGGAGTTTCAATTAATTTAACATCGATGGTTTTCTGCGATAGGTCCCATGTGTAGACAACATGTAGCTATTTGAACTGAAATGGTGGACATACAAACATAGAGTCATACTTTTCCTGTAGTCAGTTTTTCCTTCGTGTGTACAATTTTTTCGTAGCACTATCCGTTTTCGAAATTGATCGCACCATTGGAAAGCTTATACTTCGTCGCCGGAAATTTCTAAAACCCTATTTAGGACTACTTAACCCAATAGGAAATGTGAAATTAAATTAAACGGTGATAACGTCGTCAAAAGTGGACCAAAGAATGTGGATTTTCATCTACAATGTATAAGCTTTATAATGGTGCGATCAATTTCGAAAACGGACGGTGCTACGAAAAAATTGTCCACAGAAGGAAAAACTGACTACAGGAAAACTGACCACAGGAAAACTGACCACATGAAAACTGACCACAGGAAAACTGACCATAGGATCTGTTCTGTACGAACATATGTATACAATGTATAAAGCATTAAACTATGTATTTCACTCTCCCAATTCCATGCATAACGGTTCGGGAATCCGTTATTGATAAGGAACCGTTCTCGAACCGAAGCGATACCCACATTCCCGATTTTTTTGGGAATGTGGATATTCGGGACGGTTCTGATTCTGATTTTCCGATCCCGAACCTTAACGGGACGGGAACGGATATTGCCAATACCCGTCTCGAATACCCGTTTGTCCACCGCTACTGATGAGAAAACAAGGCTAAGGACCTCCTTGTCATGTCAAATCTATCTACACATAGATTAGGTACATGGCATGTGAGTTTGGAAAAATCAATGTACTTTCCCACAAATTGACATTTCAGGCATGAGCAGGTAACGCAAATGGATGGGAAAAAAACCAACGATCTCCTCTGCAACTCCGTCCTTCACCCACAAGTTACCATTCTGGCAAGTATGTTTTTAGAAGCTATTTTCTGGAGGATTTGCCCATTCATGGGCCATGGTATCCAGCACTGAATCTCCTTGAGTAAAGCAGAAGCTATGTATTATGTGTTCTACTTTATTTTCAGAAAATAAAAAACATTCCTTGATATCCAAACGGAATTGGAGTTAATGGAATGTGCACATAGATCAAATTATATGAAGGTAATTTTCTACAATTGAATACTATTGTCCAAGACAATACAATTTTACGGTATTGACATAGACTATTGCCTGAATTGAAATCTTTCTTTGTGAAAATGTTATACATAGGAGACACAAACCATCATGCTCCAACGGAGTTCCGAAGACTTCATTCTCATAAATTTCTAATATCCTAATAAATCCCTACTTAATATATGGTCATGTTTAGTAGAACCAGTTCATCCAGAAGCCTCTTATCTGGTGCTATCATCATTTCCTGATATTCATGACTCTCACAGGTTAGTTTCTCTCTCTGGTAGCCAATTTCAAACTGCCTCTATTCCGTCCAAAAGGGCAATGCCGTGCCAGTGCCTTCACCGACGCAGGCATTTACAAAGTTTCCTATTTCTAAGGTTGATGAAGACGATTGTGAAATCCAGTCCCACCGGAAAACAACGGCAAGGGTCAAGAACACCAAAAAGTTTTCTCCTATCTCTGTGAAAGCTAAGCAACGCTTTCCATTGCGAATTTCCTTCCAGCAAACCAAACCAAACATACCCAGTAAATCCCGCCCTTAGATAGGGTCTGAGGAGGGTAAGATGTACGCAATCATACTCCCACCCCTCGCGATTTTCCTCCCAGCATGATCAGCGAAAGAACTCCAAGACTTCTTCGAGCCATATAGACAACTCCAGGATGTATACATTCCCAAATGGAAGCAAACAACCAAGTGGTTGTTGAGACAATGACTTATCAGCCAAAGCCAGAGAAAACAGTGTGGTAAGAAACAATTCTGGTAGCCCTCCCCGTCCCAATCCTGGATTTAAACTCTATGGAACGCATGCTGGAAGAAAGATCATACTCAGGAGGAAAAGTTTCCCGCTTAGAGAGAGGTAAAGTACTGATTAAACTTCTGAAAGAAGAGGACAAAATGAGGCGATTGAGTGATGAGGAGACAGCCCGAATTCTGTGTGTTCAAACCCTCGGGCTGTGGCAAATGATGAATGGGAAACTAGTTCGTCCAGTTTGGATCAAGATTAGGGGAACACCACTTCACTGTTGGAGTGAAGAATGCTACACTGAAATAGCTTTAAAACTAGGGATGGTGATCAAGATAGATGAGAAAACTGTAAATGTCAGTGAAATGCAGTTTGGAAGATTACTGATCGTATCCACCTCAAGAATTCATATCTATACACAAATCGGAGTGAACATTGGAGCAGAAACTTTCTATGTGACAGTAGAGAAAGAGACCAACGGTTCGTTGTCTAAAGGTAATAGAAATTGGTTTCAACAAAGCAACTACTCTGGTAACATACAGGATGCAAGAGTGGAAAAAGGAAGTTGTGAAGACTGGCCTGAACTTGGAATCAGCAACACCAATAATACGCGCAATCGAACTGATATCACAAGGAATACATAATCCCAAGGATTCAACATGGTTACAAATCAACGAGATACGAGCTCAAGATCCTCACTCAATAATCTGGTCAATGAAGCAATAGAAGCAACTGATTCGCCCCGATGCATATTACAACATTGCAAAACAAGGAGAGACGTACGTGGAGCAAAATATTACGAAGTTGTCGGAAAATTTGGATAGCTTGCTGGAGGGATTCCTCAATCCATCATTAATTCCTAACCAAGCGCCGAATTCAGATGTCGAGAAGAATAATGATTTGGCACGGGATGAGACGGTTTCCAAACAATTTGAGGATTTCAACATTTACTCCTCGGGAACGATAGTGGGAAAAATAAGACTCTCGGATAAGATTATACAGAAACTCAGAACTACACATGGAGAATTATGTTGCGAGTGGGGTGATTTCAATGGGGTGAGGTTACGACTAGAATAGCAGAGAACCTCTGTAGTGCCTCGAAGTGAAATCAATGAATTCAACAAGTTTTTAACACGCACAGTGTGTAAGGTATCTGATTTTTTCTCCAAAGTTAAATCCAAAATGGATTTGGGCTGCTGTGTAGTCCAATGGCTCATTTTATTCTTTTAGCCCAAACATTTCGGCCCAGTCCATGGTTGGGGTCCCAACCCTACATGGCAACCGCCGATTGAGGATAAAGAGAGAGAGGGGCTTCACCATTTCTTCTGATCTCAACTCTTCTGCCATACAGAGTGTACGTGAGAAGGAGGAGAAGGTAGGGAAAGGAGATCGGAGAAGTCAGATCTAACAACTAATGATGAAGAGCGGCAGCAAGGTAGGTGGATTCGAGTACTACTTGGTGGGGATGAGGGAATTGGGTACTCGGGTGCATTTTTTTAAATGTTCTTACTCTTTGTTTTGTTTTAAGTTGTTTGATTTGCCTGTGCTTGTGTGTGAAGATGAATGTGAGTCGTGGTGTGCAACCACACGCGAGGTGGGTGACTCTTCGGAGCTGTGGATGCTTCGGCACTGCGCGTTTTGCCCTGTGTGAGCAATGTGTTTAGGTCTGTGTGAGCTGTGTGTCTAGCTCTGTGTGAGCTGCGTGTTTGGCTCTATGTGAGCTACATGTTTAGCTCTGTGTGAGCTGCGTGTTTAGCTCTATGTGAGTTGCGTAGGGAGAAACCCCCTGTCTCCGGCAGCATGCATCCGACGCTGAGTGCACAGAGGGGCGACGCGTTCGAGCGGGGAGGGGGGAGGGGAGACGGGCATTGTGTGTGTCGGAACCATCTCATGCCGGAAGGAGCAAAATTTGGGCAAATATGGTCTGAGTGATCGGCCCGACGACCTGTGGTGGTCGTGGAGTGGGCGTCGCCTGAGGTGGCGACGAAGAGTGGCTCGCTTTTTGCTGAAGTGTCGCGGGTGAGGTCGTCCTTGGGGGCAGCTGTGTGCTGTCGAAAATCCTTCATCGGACACGGGGTGGTCGTCCTTCATGACCGTGCACTCTTTGGTTGAGGTGCTGCGAAGTCTGTCATGGAATGAGAACGCGGGAATGTGTGTGCTTCCAGCTGATGAGCCGTCGTTGTAGTTTAGAAATCCATCTTCTATCTGTGCGGTTGTTGTCGGAAAACATGGAGTCTACCTGTTACTGTACACACCAGTTCACTCACGCACAGTAGTTACGAAATTCTCCATGCGGTTGTTCTAGATTTTTCTTCTAAAAGAATGTTTATGTTCATATTTGTATTATCATATTTGAGTGGGCTGACATGGTCAAATGGACTAGTGTTGACAAGTGGGCTATAAAATGAATAAATGATTGGGTCTTATGTTGTGATTTATTTGGGACATGGTGTCAGTTGGGTTGGGCTGCGGGTAGTGTAATCGGGTGGTAAGTGGAAATTAGGATTGGGCTAAGGATCGGTGATTTGGGCCGAGAAGGGTTCGTATGGTAAGATTTCAATATGGGGTAATATTTATATTAAAAGGAATATGGGCTTTTGTCATCTAAATGCAAACTATTTGAATGTGGAACGTGTAGTCTCGAACGTTAAATTCTACTGGGCTTCTAAGAAAGCTCACCACCATTAAATTTATGTAATTTGCAGAGCCTGAACAGGAAGACACGGATCACGAATAAGATGCATTGGTCAAGGTGCAGACATGGGATGGCTCAAGCTCGTGTTTTGGGAACTCTTTGTCTAATTAAATTAAGGGCTCGGGTAAGGCCTAGGGCTTCACTGCCATAATAGACCATATCGCCAAGGAGCGAGAATTTAGTTCATTACACAGGGTTAATTGATTTTCCACTGCAAATCAAGCAATTCACGTGGTACCAGCCAGGAGGAAGTAGTGCAAGCAGACTGGACAGATTTCTAGTCTCGGAGGAATGGTTGCAGAAGTGGTAGAATATAGAACAAACCCCCTTGAACAAAAGATATTCAAACCATTGCCCCATAATCTTAAACTGTGACTTGCAGAATTAGGGCCCAAACTCATTTAAAGTCTTAAATGCTTGGTTTATGCCTGACAGCTTAGATGACTTTTTAAAGGAAGCATGGAACAACATTCAGATAGATGGAAAGGCGGACCACGTTATATTCAACAAGATGAAGGTACTAAGAGTATGTCTGAAGGAATGGAACAGGACAATGTTTGGTAACCTACAAAGGAAAATACAAAAGGCTACTGAGGAGATGAATAGCCTAGACTTAAAAATGGAAGCAGGTATCATCACAGAACAAGAAAGAATGGACAGGAAGGCGGCTAGAGAAGACATGATCAGAGCACAGAAAATGCTGGACACATTGACATTCCAGAAGTCCACGGTAAAGTGGTTAAAGCAAGGAGATGCAAATACTAAATTTTTTCACTCCACGGTCGTGCAAAAACGTGCAAGGAATAATATTAGTGGCATCGTGATCAATGGAAAAAGGAAAACAGAGGTTCATATAGTAAAAAGGCATATAAATGACAAATTTCAACAACATTTCAAAGAGCAGATGCAATCGAGCCGCAAATACACTAGTATCCAGGGAATACTATCACAGAGCAGGAAAATAGCATGCTAACAGCCCATTTCACAGAAGCCGAAATCTGGTCAATGGTACAAATTTGTCGAAGTGACAAAAGCTCAGGGCCATATGGATACAATTTCAAATTTATAAAGAACTTTTGGGACATATTGAAGGGAGACATAGCCAGATTCTACCAAGAATTCTGGTAAGATACTAAGTTAATGAAGGGACTGAATGCCACACTTGTAGCACTAGCTCCAAAGATTGCTGCACCACAAGACATTGGTGATTTTAGGCCATATATTAATGGTTGGAAGTATTTATAAAATTCCCTCTAAGATGCTAGCTATCAGATTAGCAAACGTCCTGCCCACTTGATTTCTAAGACACAAACAGGTTTTATTGCACAGAGATATATACTAGACAGTGTCGTAGTTGCAAACGAGGTCATTAGTGAGGCTAAGCTGAAAAAAATGCTCACTACTGAAGGTAGATTTTGCCAAAGCTTTTGACACCATTAATTAGTCTTATCTATTGGCACTTATGAAAGATATGGGTTTTTCTAGTCATTGGCTCATATGGATGGAGTGTATACAAACAGCCCATATTTAAGTCACAGTAAATGGCAGTCCATACGGGAAAATAAAGATGGAGAAGGGTTTAAGGCAAGGAGATTCACTCTCACCATTATTGTTCACTATAGCAGTAGAATGATAAAATATACTAATATAGAACGCTAAGAGTGAAGGGTTATTATCAGGATACAGCATAGGAAGCAAATACCTAATTATTTGGCATCAACAGAGGACATCGTGATGTACAAAAGAATATTGAGATTGTTTGAGGGGGTAAATTTTATGAAAAGCAGCCTTTTGTGATGAATGTGGCAGATGGCGAACGTACTCAATCGCAAACTAAACAAAATTCCATTCAAATACTTTAGAGTAGAAGTGGGAATAAGTCACTAAAGAATGGGATCATGGAAATCAATATTGGACCTCACTCAGAAGAGAATACAGGTTTGGGATAGGAAGTCCATATCGTTTGGAGGACGAATTATACTAGTTCAGGCTGTACTATCACAGTTCCTACATATTAGCTATCCCTCTGCAAGGCGCCTAAAGGTGTACTCAAAAAGATTACACAGATGATACGGAGATTCCTGCGGGGAGCTAAGACTACAGGGCACAAGAAGATAGCCTGGGTAGCATGGGAAAAATTAAACTACCCAAAGAAAAGAGGGGGACTGAACATCAAAAATTTAGAGCAATTCAACTCAGCACTATTATGCAAATGGCCGGCTAAACTGCTCATGGATGAAAAGCAATTTTGGCAAGGGTAACACATGCTAAATATGGCTCATTTCACCTAACAAACACATATACAGGTACGCAAGCAACTAGAAGACAACAATCAACTTGGTGGAAAGACATCACGGAAGAAGCAACGTCACAAGCATTCCAAGATCAATTTATTAAAAAAATGGGAAATGGAAGATGCACTTCATTCTGACATGACAAGTGGATGTGCAATGAAACACTAGCCATCAAGTATAATAGCATATATGCAGCAGCAAAGGATCAGCAAACCACAATTCAAGACAAAGGAGATTACACTGAAAAAGAATGGCGCTGGATCTGGCAGCGAATTCTATGAAGAGGAAAGTCATCAACTCACAAAATTGGAACAATTCTTGTTTGCAGCCCCACAGCCAATAACTGAGGAAGACAAGTGGTCTTATAGCAATCCTGGTAAACAGAAGTATGCAATTAACGAGGTTTACATGACTCTTATGCAGGACAAATGGCCATAAAATCAAGAACTACTGCAGACGCGAAAGGCATGGAACAAAATCATGCTAAGCAAAATAGCTGCGTTCAATTAGAAGTTACTGCAGTATAGGATACCAACGAAAGCAAACCTAAAGGCGAGAGGAATCACGCTTGAAGACGAAGCCTGCCCACATTGCGATCACCCAGATGAGATGAAAGTGCATCTTTTCATTCAATGCCCTGTAGCAGCGTAGATATGGAGATTAAATGCCGATTGGACGAACACAACAACACAATTTCAAAGCCAGCCAAACTACACGATGGCAGATCACCTAGCAAAATATGAGGAAAACACATCAATTCTATGGAAGTAAGAGGAATTGAATACAATATGGCAGTACTGTACATGGCAAATTTGGAAGCTAAGGAACGAGATCTTCAAGCAAAATCCAGATGTAAACTTGGTGGACGTTTTGCATCCATGGCAAGTTGCAATCGTCTGCCGGAATTGGGGAATGGATTCGTGAATGAACCCACTATATGGCGAGGTGACGACGGAGGAGAAAACTGACAATGGAGAAGACTTCAATGCGGAGTATCTGCGACGAAATGAAATGAAGAGCATAATTACTCATACAAAATTGTAAAAATGTGATACGATGTAAATAATGTGGCATTGGTTATTTTTAACCCTATATTAATGAAATGTCACTACTTATCCCAAAAAAAATGTACGATAAAGGTGGGACCTGAAAATTCAACAAAACAATGACTTGGAAACGCACCTGGCATTAATGGAGAAAGAGAAGATGGCATCAATAGAGGGGCAAGAAACTAGGGAGTGGCGCAAAATCAAGGCTTGGAAGAAGGAGAAAATAGGGCAGTTTATTTGGTGGAATTGGAAGAAGGAGGCGGGGAGATAGAGAAAGGATACTGTGGAAGAACCTTAAGGGTGAGACGGCTACCGCCTTCAGAAAAAAGGTAGCTCCTGCTTATTTGGACACTATAATTGGGGATGCGGATCGTTTATGGGTCTCAATGGCTAATATCATTAGGGACACAGCAAAAAAGGTCGTAGGGGTATCATCCGGCAGAGCAAGGCCTGACAGGGAAGTGTGGTGGTGGAGTGAGGATGTGAAACTAAAGTTAAAGCCAAACAAGATAGCTTTAGGCAACTTATGGCAGCAAATGGGGAGGAGGAGAGGATGCAACGGAAAGAGGCGTACCGTCAAGCAAGGATCAAAGCAAAAGGGACAGTGGCGGAAGCTAAAAGTATGACATATGAGAGTATGTATACGAGATTGGATACTAAGGAGGGGGCGCAAGATATATATAGGCTTGCAAAGACACGAGATCTGAAGAGT
>JAOYMZ010026040.1:0-17455 GCA_025802335.1 Pinguicula primuliflora | reverse complement strand
TAAGATAAAAGATTTCATCAACATGCTAAGAGAAAGTGAAAAACCAACCATTAGTATGTATGTATGGTACAACTAATGGTTATATACATGCATAAATTTTCCAATGCCGAATAAAAACACTTATATGCCGAAAACTAATCCTGGCCATCAGTTTTCAATCCGACGGCTAGGATTAAATGTATCATTAAATGCTTCACGGGTCAATTTTTACCATGGTAATGGGTTATAACCCTTGGACTTACCCGAAATCAGATGAAACCTATATGGGAAGCTCCAAAGCAGAAGAAGGAGATTAAACTTATAAAATATGAGAAGCATGATGTGGAGTATCATGTTATGGAAGAAGAAGATGCCAAATTGAGAAGCAACGATGAAGATGAAACTAAAATCGAGCAAGCCGTTCATGTAATTGATGACAGACAAGAAGAAGAACAAATAAAAATCCAACTCATGGATTCAGAATTTGAAAAAAACATAAAAAATAAAGAATTTCCAAATGGAACCGACGAATCCAAGATCTCATCCATGGGTTTGCAGCACCGACTTTGCCGTCATGATCCGAGGAGACTCAGCATCGATTTAAAAATTAAACGCATTACCCTTGCGGGTGAGGCCGCAGGTCATAACCCATCAAGCATTTAATGATCCATTTAATCCTGGCTGTTGGATTGAAAACTTGACGGTCAGGATTAATTTTCGGCATATTAGTGTTTTTATTCGGCAAGGAAGCTTCGACATTGGAAAATTTCTCTATAAACATGACTAGAGCAAAACCATCAGAATAAATACTTACATTATCCTCCAGCCAAGTATTTGCTTCCATAAGGCTTTTGAAGAATTTTGGATCCAGCTCCATAAAATCACCACGAATGTCTTTCAGACAACGTTCTTCATCCCTCGTTTCCATCCAACATTTTAGACATTGCAGACGTTGATTGAATTCATTTTCCGCACCTGTGTGGGCATTTGGATTGTAAAGTGCCTTCATCCTCTTAGTTTTAGGCCGTGGAAATATCAAGTGTTGGTGTTTCGACGACCCCCATTTCCTCTTATTACTCTAAACCGTTTCTTGTTCTTCATCAGTTTCTTCATTTACAATCGGTGCAGACGTAGTCTTAACATCTCCAACGTATAAGTCTTCCAGATGTACAGGATCAGGTGGCACATCTGTGCCTTCCAACCACCGTGTAGGGTTGCCGTATATGTATGTGTACGAATGATCATTTTCGGCACCAGATGGTTCCGTAGAGGAGGCACCTGGTTTAAAGGAGGCGCCTGGTTTAGACAAGGCGCCTGGTTTTGAGGCGGCGACTGGCTTCGGCTCCGTAGAGGCATCCACTGGCTCCGTAGAGGTGCCGGCTGGCTCCATATAGGCATCGACTGGCTCCACAGAGGCGACATTCATGTTAATCAGGTCATCGACGGGCTTGGTTCCAAGATATTCCAGACTCCGAATCCTGTTCCACAACTCTTCAATTCCCTTTCTTTCACTACACTATACTCGTGATAAAACTTAACAGTTGCGTCGATTTGTTTTTTATGTTTTCCCTACATCCCATCAAAAACTTTATAACATTCCAGAGTTCATCTACTATCTTCTTATTTTCAATCGAGGAATTAGCGCTGGAACCAAGAAATGCAGTTTCGTGACTTGCCGAAACAGGCCGTGGAGTAGTAGGATGAGAATCATGAGATCGTTGTGGCAAGGCATTGAGTTGCCTTTGCTCAGTTGATAAATCATCGTCTTCTTCGTGGGAGTCGTCCGCAAAATCCCCCCAGACCTAGACGTCTTGATCAATTCCACCAATTTAGTGATCCGCTCATCGGTACAGTCAGACACGTCCTCAATATCCTTCATATATGGCATCCCACTCTCTTCCCTTGAAGGTTTCAGGATCGGATAAAGAACACCCTAGGAGAGAAATCGAAAAAACAACTCTTAGGTTAGGAACGTGCATCATTCGTGCATGGCCCCGTATACGCAGAATGAGTTGATTCCGACATGCGTGTATATGGGGCCGCACAATCATGCTTAGGGTGGGTGAATCACGACAGGCATAATTTACCCGAAATAATACATACGAGAATTTCGCATGGCCCCGTAAATACAGAATGGGTGAATCACGACAGGCTTGTATACGGGGCTGCAAATCATGCTCAGGGTGGGTGAATCACGACAGGTGTGTTTACCCCGAATAATGCATAGTGGAATTCTGCATGGCCCCGTATATGCATGGCGGGTGAATAACGACAAACGTGATTTACCCGGAATAATGTTTACGAGAATTCCGCATGGCCCCGTATATGCAGGGTGAGTGAATCACGACAAGCATGATTATGTGAATTATGAATGTTACTGTCTGAGCCCGTATACGGAGATGCACGTAAACGTCACCCCAGATCGAGGCATGTGGTTTCTTACCATTTTGTTGCGGAAAGTATGAATGATTTCTTCTTGACTGCTCATCGTCGGACAGCAACTCCAGTTCAGGCACCTGGGAAACCTCATCGTGCTTCCATCACCTATACGGTTGCCACCAGTGTTCAAGAAAGCGCTAGACGGACCTTGGACGGTTAGGGACTGCTCAGCGCCTAGGCGACCTAGGCACTCGCCTAAGCGGGTAAATAAGCAGACTAAGCGAGAATTCGATCAAAGCGGAGGTTGACATCCTAGTGCCTAGGCGACGCTGCGGCCTAGGCGACCTACTTCTCGAACAGAGGTTACCACACATTGGGGAGAGCTTGGTAATTGACTCCAACGCCCAAATCTGTTTCAATGGAATACACATACTTCTTAGGCGTCTTCACGTTAAACTCCGTATACGAAAATATCAAAACATGATAAACGACTTACATGAAAGCAAATTGTAAACCTGTCAGCGTGTAGGCCTCTTTTTGCCTTCGTTCACGATACTTTGAGTACTTGACCCTAAGGTCCTTAAGACCGATACTATGGACGATCTCCACGTAAGCTTTATTGCCCCATGCATATGCATTAAACGTAGACAGATTATTTACAATTCTCACAGCAAATTCATCGACTTTTTTCTTTGAATCACTTGCTAGGATCACACCCTCTAGCAGGTATAACATTGATAGCTTAACCATGTCTTCAGACAATTGCCGCTCAACTGCCGAATCAGACTTCGTCTTCTTTCTCTTCTTCGTCTGAGCCCTGTCCTCAGACAATTGCACCTCATCATTATCCTCTTTTTTATCGGTCAATTCCATCAACTTCTTCTTGAGGTCTTTAAATATGAGATGTGTGAGTCCTTTGAAGTACTCATCTCTTATCCGATTATCACGCGCAGAATGATCTGGTACCTGCCTTTTTCGAGCATTTCAATCCTGTCACCATTGTAAACTCATGGATATCAAAACAGATTGATTTTCTATTTATAAAAAACCATAACTCCATCCTTTGAACATTTCGAAATAGAATTTTAATGGAAGTTACTTATCTAATTATTTCCCTAAAAACCACTACAAGGGCCTGACCGTTTTCTGGAGTTGTGTCGATTTTCCTCATCCATTAATTCTTCCAAGTCCTCTGTAACAGGGGAATTCAAGTTCTTCCATTGATCAGCATTGATTGTATCGACCTGCCATCCACGAGTCTTCATTCCTCACATTTTTTTTCCTTCCTGCGAAATTGCATATTTTGCGTTGTAGGGTTTCTTCATATCAGTGCCTTTTGTGCCTCCGAGCTTTGACTTGTTTGTAATGCCACGGATTCAGCTGGGAATTTGACCATTTAAACCACCCGCGTTGTGTCCCTTTGCCTCGATCCATTCACGGGAATGTGTTTGAGCGAGTCTATCAATTCGTCTTCGTCAATGTCGTCCCCTGTAAAGTGTATTCTGTTCCTTAAATTCCGGATTTTCCATATGAATGCTGACCATTTAGTCTTTTGGATTTCAGGACTTCGTTGATGATCTGTGGCTTGCTGGATGAATTGATCCATGGTTGGGACTGGAGTATCCTGTGAAGATGGTAAATTCAGCCAATCTTTAACTTTTGTCCATAGATGCTTAGTGATTTTGCAATTTATGAAGATATTCTCTTCGTCTTCATTTTTTCCTCTTTGCATAGATAGCATGGGATTTCTTCGTCTTCTAGAATTACGTGTTTCTGTTGAAGATTTACTTGTGTGGGAAAACTTTTCTGCAGCATTTTCCATATGTAGATTGAGACCTTGTATGGGTTGTATTTGCTTAATTGGCTTTCATTTGCATAATCCCAATACTTAGGACTGTCCTAGGGGCTCGGTAAAGGTTAACTTAGTGTAGAGTTAATGAGCATGTGACGTCCTACCACTGATAGTGTCTTGTTTCCCCAACTTTCATAGGTTCTTTTAAACTTGTTTATCACTGGCTCCCACATGTGATTCCTTCTTGGATTGGCACCAAGAGGCAAACCGGAAATTGACACCCCTGAGGTATCTGATCTGCCTACTAATGATTCTGCTATTATTTCAGATGAGGATAACTTACTTCTTGAAGTTCCTCTTATCATCACCCCTAGTGGCGATCAGCTGGCTATTGACACAATGGTTGTCCCATTACCATCACGCTCCAATTTCATGTCTCCTTCATCTGACATTGTTTTGCACACTGAATTACCCAACACTTCAGATGTTGTTGCTGAGGTGGAGCATTCTTCTGTTAATGATCTCCCTGGACAGACATATATTGCCGCTGCACCATCCACTACAGCTATTGCACTTCCTCCTTCTCGTACGCATCCCATGGCCACACGCAGTCATTCGAGCATTTCCAAACCCAATCCAAAATATACCTCGCTCCATGACTACACTACCATTCCGAAGAAACCACTGACAGCTTGGCAAGCCTTCATCCTGGTTAGAAAGCGGTCATGGCTGAAGATTTTGATGTCCTCCTTAATAACCTAACCTGGGACTTAGTCCCTTGCAACAATCAAATGAATGTTATATCTTCAAGATGGGTCTTTAAAGTGAAATTCAATATGTCTGGTGGTGTCAACCGGCTGAAGGCTCGTTTGGTTGCTTGTGGTTATTCACAAGAACCTGCATCGACTTCAATGAGACTTACTCCCCAGTTATTAAGCCTGGTGCAATCCATCTGGTTCTCCATTGCAACTGTTAAAGATTGCCCTATAAAACATCTTGACGTCAAAAATGCATTCCTCCATGGCTTGTCGAAAAAAGAGGTGTTCTTGGAGCAACCTTCTATTTTTATCGATGCAGCCTTTCCTGACCATGTATGCCGACTTCGCAAAGCCCTATATGGCCTTCGTCATACTCCTCAAGCTTGGTTTGATCGCTTTAGTACATTCTTTCTTAATTATGGTTTTATTTGCAGCAGTGTCGATCCCTTTTTGTTTATCCGTCATACTGACACTGATTTTATGGTGTTTCTTTTATATGTCGATGGTATCTTTCTCACTAACTCCAATTCCGCTCTTCTCGCCCGGTTTGTTACTACCTTGAGCGATGACTTTTCAATGAAGGGCCTTGGTCCCATGCACTATTTTCTGGGGGTCCAAATTCATTCCATTCCTCAAGGACTGTTTTTACATCAGACCAAGTATGCCATCGACATACTGGAACAAAGTCAGATGGATGAATCTAAACCAGTGTTCTAGTATGCAACTGCATAGGCAGCCACATACCCCCAGCCGCCCTTCCTCGGGGCTAGGAGCCCATTGTTAGCAGCCAGACCAGCAAGTCAGCCATGGGTGCGGCAGGTCGACCGTCGTGTGTGGCAAGTCGGCTGCCAACCAATTATTAGGGCTTAATACAAGTGTAAGGCTTTGGCCCAATAGTTGCCAACTCCCAATATTTCAAGCTAAATGCATATTGTAACTCTTATTTATAAAAGAAGACATTCTTTCTAACTTTCCACAACCGATGTGGGATATTTAGTTGCCCTCACACATGGCTGAAATGAAGTTTGTCCCACACTGCTTATGAAAACCTTTTTCTTGAGCTCACATCTATATAATGAGGTGTAATGCATTAAAATTATAATCTGATTTTTTATAAACTTAATAAAAGTTAATTAAAAAAATTCTACAAAAATATTTTTTAGTAAAAAAATTAATCAATAAAAAAAAGGCTGCCGGAGCGACTGGGCACTAGGCGACCATCGACCGTCCCGCCTCTGCCTTCCGACTTCTCGAACACTGATCTAAATCGATCAGGATGCCTCTCAGCACAAAACTGACTATAGATCCTGATGCATCTCCCACGACAGATGTTAACTTCTTTCATTCTATCGTTGGTGCCTCACAATATCTTACTTTGACACGGCCCGATCTATGTCACAGTGCTAATTACATCTCTCAGTTCATGCAGAAACAAATTATCGCTCATCTTGCTCTCATTCGTCGCATCATGAGATATGTGAAAGGTGCTTATGCGTTTGGAATTCATATTCACGCTCACAGTGCGTTGAATCTCTATGGATTCTCTGATGCCAATTGGGCTGGATGTCCAATAACTCACCGATCAACCACAAGTTACTGTACCTATCTAGGCATTAATTTGATCTCTTGTAGCTCTAAGAAACAACCTACCGTTTCACGTTCCAGTACGGAGTCTGAGTATCATGCTTTAGCTCAGGCTTCTGCCGAGATAACTTGTACCCATCTAGGCAGTAATTTGATCTCTTGGACCTCCAACAACCGCTAACGCTGAATCTCACAGTCGACAGTAGAATGTACCATGTCCAATATGAGGACATTGACCCAGTTTGTTTTTCTTGTGCCAGGTTTGGTCATCGGAAGGACTCCTGTCCCTATTCTCGTGGTGTTTCTGAGGACAACAACCATCGAATGGAGCCAAATTCCAGCCAACTTCAGGCATCAGACCCGCCATTGAAGGACTTTTCTTTCCAGTTGTTACCCACAAATGGTAACTTTCCTTCCCCGTCCATAGTTACACCATTGCAAAAGTTGCAGGGTAAGCTCTCAGTCCAAGAAAAGTAAGTTACAGACTATTCCAACATGGCCCATTTCTGCTTGTGGAGAAAAGGACATGACGCGTCAATCCGACTCAATCGGCGCCCTTATTCCCTAAATTCCAACTGGACTCTAGTAAACCCAAATCTTCTCAGTCGTTTTCTACTTTCTCCAAGTTTAACGTGTTGGCAAGTCAGGAGGATGAGGACATCTCTGAAGGTAGTGGATCACAACCAGCATTCAATGCGAAATCGCAAACTGTTGCTGGACCATCCCGCAAAAAGTCCAAACAGAAATTAGAGGCCATTTCCGAAAAAGTTGGGGACAAATGGCGTGATTTCCTGAGATCGGCGGAATTAATTTGGACCAAAAAGTCTAGTACAGCCCAATCCTCTAGGAAAGTTGATCTGGCATCTGCTGCCATCCGCGCTCAATCCCTTTCAACTCCCGCAGATACTGCACAGCCCAACACAGGAAACTCATCAGCAAATAAGCTTTCTTCAAAGAGGAACTCACATGTTGCGGTGACTCTGCCCCACCCTGGTGCACAGAATGTTGACAAAATCCCAACTTTGAACCCTCAAGATCACATTAATGATATTTCTGTTACCATGGCGGATTTTTGGGGAGTTCTGGTCAAGCCCCGGAGCATAGTTAAAGTCCGATGGCTCATGGAGAGCTTAGTTAAAGCTGACCCGCCGAATCCATGCTCTGATGCAGACCCGTCCCTACTAGAGGATCCCCTCCTTCCGGAGGATCCACAGAGTTCAGATGCGGTCATGGAAGATCTCCTTGAGTGGGCCTCCTCAGTTCGAAAGCAGCAATGGAGGACTACCTAGGGACGGATTCTTAATCTCCTCCTTTCCTTCCCTTCCTGCACCCCCTCCCCTGCCACCAATCATTTTTTTATGTCTTATACACCTAATCGTTTTGCATTCTTTTCCTGGAATTGTCAGGGAATCAAGAATGCAACAACTCTTGCAGTAGTTCGCTCTTACATATCCCTCTACAAGCTACAGCTCATCATCATTTTAGAGCCCAGAACCAGCAACGAGGCAGCCTAGAATATTATCAATCGTGTTGGTCATAGATTCAATAACTCCTTCCGTCTTGAAGCACATGGCTTCTCTAGAGGAGTATGGCTATTATGGCATGATTCAGTGCGCATGGAAGTTCTCTCATACGAATGGCAATTTATCGATGCTTGGGTCTCCATTCAGAATAATCTATCTTTCTCTTTAACAGCGGTTTATGGCTCCCCTGATCCTTCTATCACGAGGAGCTTGTGGGATCACTTAATAACTCTAGCTGAGCAGTTAGAGGGTCCCTGGATTTATCTAGGTGATTTCAATGCCTTCCTAAATCACTATGATAAAGTGGGGGACCGACTGGTGATAGACGGTTCAACACTTGGATAGACTCTTCCTCCTTGGAGGAGGTGACATTCACGGGGTCTAAGTTTACATGGAATAGAGGCAACATCTTTGAGAGAATAGACTGGGCATTCTCGAATGGGGGTTTCAAACGCCTCTTTCAACGAGTCAGCAGCTCCCATCTCCCTAGACTTGCCTCGGATCATAGCCCAATTCTTGTAGAATGTATTCTCAGGGATCAGATTAGATTGAGAGATCAACCATTTCGTTATCACACGGTATGGGAATCAGATGATCGACGGGTGACCTATCTCACTAGTCATTGGTCCAAAATGGCCTCCCTAAGATCAGCTCAAAAGAACCTTCAACTCTCGATTGACCATTGGAAAACAGAATTCTTCGAAGATATTTTTAAGCGTAGAAGACATGCACTAGCCAGGCTCCAAGGACTCCAAAAAGTCCTTGCACTAAAAGTGTCCACTTATCTACGCAATCTGGAGTGCTAGATTAGGAAAGATCTCGAACTCACGATTTTACAGGAGGAGATTCTGAAGAGGAAAGTTCATGCGTCGAGTGGGCAGTGAAAGGTGACACAAACATGACTGTTTTCTACAAGAAATTCAACAAGAAGAAGAGTTCCAAACCGACACAAGCAGTACAACTTAGTAATGCGGTTTGGACCACTAACTCGGTTGTGATTCTAATGAGATCACACAACATTATTTTACCATTTTCTCAGAGGACACCGGCATGGGCTCCAGACCCCTATATCCGTTAAGGCATCATTTCCCTGTACTCTCCGTGTCAGTAGCTTTGCTTCTCTCATCTCCGATCTGTGCTGCTGAAATCAAAAAAGCTCTCTTTGACATGGATAGTAGGAAAGCTAATGGACCAGATGAGTTTTCGGTCAGTTTCTATAAGAATAATTGGCATATTCTTAGAGATTCTACATGTAAGATGGTACTGGATGTATTTAGCCTTGACCAAATGTTTGAGGACCTCAACAAGGGGTTAGTAATGCTTATTCCTACGTTGGATGGCCCAACGACGATTGATCACTTTCGACCAATTAGTCTCATCAATGTTTCAACCAAGATTGTTTCTAAGACCATTGCCAATAGATAGAAGATTGTCATGCCCTCCCTCATCTCTCAAACACAGTCGAGTTTTATCAAGGGGGGACATATAGTAGAAAACAAAGTGATGGTCCAAGAGGCAGTCCATTCTATGAGCAAAAGCGCAAGCAAAAAGTCTGGATGGCGATCAAAATAGACTTGACGAAAGCTTTTGATCGAATGAGCTGGGATTTCATCCGAGACTCTTTATTATATGCAAGTATTCCCCCTATCTAAGTTCGGTGATGCTAAGCTTGTTGGAAACAAGCTTAATGCAAGTGTTATGGGACGGTCACAAAGGCAGAATATTCAAGACAAGCAGGGGAGTCAAGCAAGGTGATCCTTGTTCACCTTACATTTTTATTTTATGCATGGAAAAATTAACACATGTCATTCAAGAAGCAGTGCAGTTAGGGAAATGGAAGCCGCTCAAGTTTGCGGGTGGTCAGATCAGCCTCTCTCATAGTCTATTTGGAGAAGCTTATGAGTCTCAGGCCGTAACTATGTTAGAGTTCCTTCAAACTTTTGCCTTATCTTTGGGCTAGGAGATACATGCAAGCAAGTCTGTCATGTTTCTTTCCCCCAGGGTCCCTCCTAACATGATGGTCCTTTTGAGTTCAGTTCTAGGCATCAGAATGGTGGACAATCTGGGAAAGTACTTGGGGGTACTTATAATCTATAAGAGGGTCTCTACGGACTCTCATGGGGCCTTACTTATGAGGATGAGACAATGAACTGAAAAATGGAACACATGCTCGATTTCGTTTGCAGGAAGACTCACCTTGTGCAAGTCCACATTATGTTCTATGCCTATCTACCAAGTGCAATCAGTTATCTTCCCAGTTGAACTCTACAAGTAAATGGACAAAGTGGTTAGGGACTTTCTCTGGGGCAATGCCAGAGAGAACAAGAAGTGCCCCAATTTAAATTGGTATGAGGTGTGTCAACCAAAGTTGCGGGGGGATGGGTATTCGGAAGCAAAGAGATATGAACGTGGTTCTCCTAGTCAAGTTGGCTTAGGATTTCCTGTCCGATCACGACAAGCTTTGGAAGAATATGATGTTTACTAAGTACAAACAAGACAAGACTCGAATCAGACATAGCAGCCCAACGAAGGTGGGCTCCCATCTCTGGAACCATATTCAGAGAGTTCTCCCCACTGTACAACAATGCTTACAATGGATTCTAGGGGATGAAAGAGAAGTGAAGTTCTGGATGAACTCATGGACCCCGTCAAAGTCCCATTTCTTACCCTTTGCTCTTAAATAAATTCCTACCTTAGATATCTTCTCAGTGATTGTCTCTGATATGGTGAATGATTTTGGTGGCTGGAATAGGGCTTTGTTAGAGACACTTTTTCCAGAAACCAAACTTCTAGAGATCAGGGCGACTCTTGAACCAAATGAACACATGGGCCAAGATCGAGTAGGCTGGAAGGGATCTCCTAAAGGGATTTTTTCCACCAAATCTGCCTATGACTCTTCTGCTCTAAGGATTGGAATTCAGAGAATAGCTGCTGGGATCTTATCTGGAAACTCAAGGTTCCATAAAGGGTGAAGACTTTTCTTTGGAAAGCAGCACGAGGATTACTCTGGACAAATTCAGAGCGATGTCTTTCCGACAGTGGTGACCGTCAACTCTGTTCTCAATCTGAGACAATCCTGTATATTCTCATAGATTACCCGAGAAGCACAGAAATTTGGCAATCCCTGGGCTTGACACTATCAGAAGTTTTATGGTCTCAAGACTTGTTTCACAACTGGTTATTGAGTAATCTAACTACTGAACTTGTGTGTGATGACAAAGAAGGACCGACTGTATTTGCAACAACCTGCCATAAACTCTGGTGTGCTCGTAAGGACGAAGTGAAGGGAGGAAAAATCATAAATTCGTTGGGGCTATGCTCAAGCATTAATGCGATTGAGATTACCCTCAGCCTTCGGTTGTCCACGGGATATTCCCAGAGGAAACACTGTACGCATGCATCCTTCCCCTTATCCCTCTAAGCTAATCATTACAGGTAGTGCTCTTGCTTCTGCAGGAAATTCAAGGAATGCTGCTATATCTCACACAACAAGTTACGCATTACTGAAGGGCCACCATCATCTCATCATATAGGCTCTGAAGACTTACTTGATGCTTCCCAGATCTTGTTCTACTGTGACGGGGCGAGGTCCAGAAACACCAAAATTGCGGCAGCCAGCGGCCACCTGGCATCCGTAGACGATGCCTGGATAGTGGGCTTCTCCCAGAAAGTTGGCATCTATTCGACCTTGAACGCTGAGCTTTGGGCTATATGGATTGGCATCGGCCTTGCACAAGATCACAACTGCATCAGTATTAAGTTGCTTACTGATTCTTATGATTGTATTGAGGCATTGCAGGAAGCTATGGATCGCTCTTCGTCTCTACCTCTTCCAGAGTTGATCATCAAAAGCATCTGGCTAGGGTCAAAGATTGAATTGTCCTATATCAACCGTGAGCTGAACTCTGTAGCAGACAGTCTAGCGAAGCAAGGCCACACTTCATCATTTTGACAGGGTACTCCTGTCTTCACCACCGCCAGAAGTAGAATCCCATTCCTTGCTCCCCGCCCTAGCAGCACAGTTTCCCCACCTTCCATGTGAGCGGGTCACAAGGAACCTAGGGATGCATACAACTGGACCAGCACCTTTCTCCGAGCCACATCAGACGACTGCTGAAGGGACTGCTGATGCATTTGGAACTTCATCGACCATCACTTCTCAATGCCCTCTCGTGCCTGCAATTGCCCACCGCAACTCTGAAGCTTACAATTTGAAGATCTTCGATCGTAATGAAGTTGTCCGCCAAATTTTGGAAGTCTCACCCCCACGTGGTTTCAGCCCAGCCCAGCGCGGCTGATCTTTTTTATTTCAAGCCAGACTTGTATTGATACTTGCCACTCCCTTGTATCGAAAAAAAGAAACAATTAAACTACTAGACCAATTGTAATATCTATACATTTATTTATAAATAATATATTTATATATAAGCAAATTTAGGCGGGTCCGGAAACCCCCATTTCCAGACCCGGAGCCGCCCCGGTGATGGGGCGGGTCGTAATTGCCATCTCTAGTCAATACCCTAACCCAAACTCGAAAAATCGGGGATCGAAAAATGACACTTGAATTTGCGATCGGGTACTCGATACTCGAATGCAATGAGTATCTAGTTTGAGTATTGCGTTCGGGTAATACATAACTATTTATTTTATTTGATAAACCTAAAAATTTAAAAAATAATATTTAATAATTGTGAAATGTATTAATATTAGTAATATAATAATAATATTATGTCAATATAATATTAATATTAGATCCATATAATATTTTTATAATATTAATATTTTTGGGTTTGGGTAAACAAAACACAAAGATTTTACCTGTTTACATTTTTTTCAAGTATTGGGTATACCTGAAATGTAAAATACGAACTTGTAGCCAAATTTTTTTGAAGGTTTTTACAAAGCTGCTACATGTCCGGCGCCTGCGAGCAGGCGCTGGACCATGCGAAACGACGCCAATTGGCATTGTTTTGCTTTTTTTTTCTCAAAAATTGTTGCCTTCTGGTATCGTACTCGCGCGTCTCCTCCTCTCACTGCACCACTTTTCAGCTGTACACCTATCATAATAACAATGTTTTTGTTATTATGTGTTAAAAATATTACTATATCAACTTATAAATTCTAAAATAAATAAAATAAAACTAAAAATAAATAAAATTAGATTAATATTACGGCGATTTCGCCGTCGAAAAACTAAAACCCAATCCTATAAACCCAAATGCCTAAACGCTATAAATTCTAAACTTTATAAATACTAAAATCTAAAATTTTACGAGGTTAATATTATGGCGACTTCGCCGCCGAAAAACTAAAATCATATCCTATAAACCTAAAAGACTAAATGCTATAAATTTTAAACTTTATAAACACTAAACCCTAAAAAATTTACAATATTTATTTGTTAAAATTAATATTACGATGGTTTCGCCGCCGAAAAAATCTAAAACCCTATCAATAAACTCCAAAAGCTAAATTCTATAAACCGTAAACCATATACTCATCAATTTTATAAACCCAAACATTAAAATTATATTTATTTATTTTTTTCGTATAAATTTTGATTTAAAAATATGCTGGTCCGCAGGCGCTTCACATCTAGCATAATTCTAATTTTTAATAACCGAACAAGAAAAAATACATGATATTTGACGAATATTGAATCCTAATCTAGGTCTTGTTCGGGTATAACCGAACCCCACATGTAATTTGTACACCTAGTCCCATAGCTAGTTTTGATGGTCCTTAGTCTATGTTGACATTTTTTGGTAAGTAATACCGTATTGATTTCTCGGTGTTGATGTATATAATATTAGTTGTCTAGGATCAAACTCTGTTCTATGCGGCACTTAGGCCGTCTTGGTGGCCGCCTAGGTGTCATTTTTGGCCTGGCCGTTCTAAATTGGGGCTGGGCAGTGCTCAGCGGACAGCTGCCCAGCCACCGTCTAGGCGCTTTGGTTGTCGCCCATTGTACGGCTGAATACCGCCTAGGCAACGGCCAACTCAACATTTTTTTTTGGCTGCGGGCGAAGTGTTTCTCTTAGCGACTTTTGGGACGCTGATATCAAATACTTCAATAATTTTTTTTTTGTTTAATTGTCAAACCAAAAAAAGTGAGCAGATTTATAATGCTACTCTTTTTGTGGTGAAAACAGAACCACATCTCCAGTTTTTTTTGTAGGTATTTCCAATCTATGAAAAGATGCTTCCATTCAACGGAGTCCCCAAGTTTGAAAATCAATTGCTACTCAATCAATGCACTGATGTGAAGAAGCAGTTGATTCTGTGCCGACACTTTTCACATTATTTTTTGATCGATCCACTTTTTTTTGATCGATCCACTGACCCTCCAAGTCCAAGCATCCATCCAATCCAACATTTGTCCGCTGAAATCTTGAGGACATGATGACGAAAGCTGAATTAATCTTCATCCCTTCTCCGGGGCTGAGCCACCTCGTCTCCACCGTGGAGGTTGCCAAGCTCCTCCTCCACCGCGACGATCGACTCTCCATCGCGGTACTGATAATGAAGCTGGCACATGACACCAAGATAGATGGTTACATCCACAAAATCTCTTCTGATACAAATACTCATCCGCGGTTGCGTTTCATACATCTTCCCAGTCAAGAAGAAGCACCAGGAGCCTCTGCTTTTCAGTACATCGAAAGCCAGACGAATCCCATTCGAGAAATCATTTCAAATCTCATCAAACACCCGTCTGAGTCTGAATCTGAATCCTCCTCTTCGTTCCAGTTGGCGGGGCTAGTGCTAGATATGTTCTGCACCCAGTTCATGGATATCGCCAACGAGTTCAATCTCCCTTCTTACGTTTTCTACACTTCAGGTGCGCATGCTCTTGGGCTTATGAAGCATCTGGTGCACCTCAAGTATGATGAGAATGAAGAACTATCCCAGTATAAGAATTCAGATGCTGAATTGGATGTCCCCTGTTTTTCCAACCCTGTTCCGGCAAAAATCCTTCCTGCCTTCGTAGTACGAGAAAGCCCAATTATCGAAATATTCATGAGCTACTTCAAAAGGATCAGGGACGCAAAAGGCATCTTGATCAACACTTGTTACGAACTGGAAAGTTATGCCATTCAATCCATGTCGGAGGATGATAAATTCCCTAAAGTTTATCCCGTTGGCCCAATTCTGAACTTGTCATCGTCTTCCTCTGATGTGATGACCGATGAACTCAAGAACTGGCTCGACGATCAGCCTGAGAAATCTGTAGTTTTCTTATGTTTTGGGAGCATGGGAAGTTTCGAACAACCCCAGGTGAAGGAAATCGCCGACGCTCTCGAGAAGAGCGGCAGCCGTTTCTTGTGGTCCTTGAGAAAACCGGGGGTAATAAAAGAAGGCATGATGCCGACCCCAACAGAGTACGATGATTTCCAACAGGTCCTGCCGGAAGGTTTCTCGGAACGGACGAAAGGGGTGGGAAAAGTGATCGGTTGGGCGCCGCAGACGGCGGTGCTCGGACATCCGGCGATCGGAGGATTCGTGTCGCATTGCGGGTGGAATTCGACGCTGGAGAGCGTGTGGTTCGGCGTGCCGGTGGCGACATTTCCGCTGGCGGCGGAGCAGCAGGTGAATGCTTTCGCTCTGGTGAAGGAATTGGAGATGTCGGTGCCGATTAGGATGGACTACAAAAGGGATTACAAGGGAGATGGAGAAGAGGAAATTGTGGGCGCGGGGGAGATTGAGGGAGCGATAAGGCTGCTGATGATGATGACGGAGGAGAGTAGGCACGGCAATGGAGTGAGGCAGAATGTGAAGGACATGCAGGAGAAGTGCAGGAGCGCTTTGATGGAAGGGGGATCATCGCACAAGGCTCTAGCGATTTTCATTCAGGATGTGTTGACAAACATATGAACAAGCCATTGTTTCCATGTAACAGTTCAAGCAAGCATTCGTTGAAATTGAAAGCAATAACAAGCCTGTTACATGTAAGTCAAATTGTGGCGATTAGGATTTTAGGTGAACTCTTGGATGAGAGGTCTCGAGTTCAAGTCCTAATAAAAGTACTTGTCCAGGCCTAGTTTATAGCAGCCTTTAGGTTGGGTGCATGCCTCTAAACTAGTCGGGAGTGTAAAAAGCTCTCGGATACTGGGAAAGAGCGAGAGTATTTCTCCACACTTACCTACCTAAAAAAAACAAGCATGTTACATGTACCGAATAAAGAGTACTAAATTCGGTATTCTGACTTTTTTGGCACTTTTCGACCGTCGAAATCAAAAAGTAAGACCGATTCTGCAATTCTCGTGCCGAAATGATGTCAGAATCGGTTATGGATTTTGGTATCAGCGATTTCGCTCCTAAAAAGTTAAAATCCTATTAAATAAATATTTTAGGAGCAACAAACTTAACCCCCACCTTAGACGGTGTGTTACGAGGGCCAAAATGTAAGTTTAAGACTGATTGCCACACCGTTTCGATACGAGAATTCCAGAATCAATCTTACTTTTTTATTTCGATGGTCGGAAAGTGTCTATAAACAAGGTTATCGTATTTCAGTACCTTTTTTTCTTCTGTACATTTAGCATTTGCGAAGTAATAAATAAAATCCAGTTTTAAAATCACAAACTGCTCTTTAATTTGCTTCACCTCCAGGATAACTTCTTTAGCAATAAGAACACCATCCATTATCTGCATTTTTCTATGTATGTTGTTTGGTGCGGCGAAATGACTTCTGATAGTACTTTTGTCCATCTCCTTGCCAGAATCTAAGACACTATCTCGTAACCTGAATTGATAAGTATTATCGGGCGATAATTTTCAACTCTTTGTGGACATGACTTCTTTGCTAGTAGGAAAATACTTGTCAGGTTACCACCTTTAACTATTCTGCTCTTATCATAAAATTCTTCTACCGTAGCAAAAATGTTACCTTCCAAAATATGTAGATAGTGTTTTATGAATTTGAAATTCAGTTCGTCAGGGCCAGGACTCTTTGGACTGCCACAACGATCAATATCTTCCTTGATCTCAGCATGAGAGAATTTTTCTATTGGCCGTTGTGTTGATGGTGCAGATAATCTTTGAACCATAACTTAACTAAGATTCGGCCTTTGGTTGTTTATATAAGTGAACCTGTCCGGAAAGTGTTGCATAAAACATTGCCTCACTTAATGTACCTCATCAATCCAAATACCATTCACCGTGATTTCATTGATATTTTTTTGGGTAATTAAATGATTATATTCCACCAACTAAACTGTACAATACATGTACAATATGTCACCAGTGAGCCTATATCATCAATATAATATAGGTCTCCCTCAATGAAAGCATGCACATAAAACTATATAGATCCACACAAATCAGGAATACGAAGCTAGTCCCCCAGCGTTAGGGCTGTCGGCAGTGGCGGATCCAGGTTTTTTCGTAGGGGGGTCACGATCCCCCAATTTCGTGTTATGTATTTTTTTAATATATAT
>JAOYMZ010026029.1:0-17456 GCA_025802335.1 Pinguicula primuliflora | reverse complement strand
TAGTTACATTTAGTTGTTTTAGTTCCATTTTAGTTTGATTAGATTAGTGACGACTTTCAAACTATTGTGGTTACTCTAAAAGTGTGTTTGAATCAAGCATGTGTTAGAACTACTCCTCGTGGGACATGACTCTTATTTGCTCGTAAGATTACTACTTGAATGACTACGTATGCTTGCGTATTTACGTGACACATATTTGTCCCGTCAATATAATATCTGGTGACTAACTAAAAAGGCATAATCAATAATTTCTGCAAAATTAGCATATTTAGGATTAGGTCTAACTTCTCTTCTTTCTCTGTCTCTAGCTAACTGATAATTATCTAGGTTAACTGTATTAGAATGAACATGTAAGGGAGCAGCAAGATCAGATTCAGATTTAGAAGCAGTCACAGCAGGATCATGAACAGTTTCAACATCAGTCTCTGTTTTGGTTGGAGACTCTGTAGAAGAGTCTCCAACCCCAACCTCCACCTTAACAGTGGAATTAGGTTGAGGATCCACCTCAACAGGAATCACAGGCAATTCTTCTTCATAAAACACAGTTTTGGAAACAGGAACAGAACTAGCAGGTAAAGTAGCCACAAAATCTTTAACTAAACAAGGAAAATCGTGCTCATTAAACACCACATCTCTACTGATTATTACTTTCATGCCAGGAATAGATTTATCCCATAATCTAAAACCTTTTACACCCTCTTGATAACCTAAAAATACACATTTGACTGACCTAGGGTCCAGTTTACCAAACTTATTATGCATATAAGCAGCACAGCCAAAAATCTTCAGGTTTTCATGTTTAACATAAGTTCCATACCAGACAGTCATATCCTAACGCCCTAGATGGACTTCTATTTATCAGAAAAGCAGCAGTGTGTAAAGCTTCACCCTAAAAACGTTTAGAAAGTCCAGAAGTAGAAAGCATGCATCTAATTTTTTCCAACAAAGTTCTATTCATGCGTTCAGCAACACCATTTTGTTGAGAAGTGTACCTAACAGTGTGATGTCTAGTAATGCCATGCAGAGTACATAAATTATCAAAAGCAGTGTTGCAAAATTCCATTCCATTGTCAGTTCTAAGGTATTTAATTTTATTCCCCTTCTGATTTTCAATCAAGGTCTTCCAATTTCTAAAACATGCAAAGGTTTCATCTTTAGACTTCAACAAAAAAACCTAGACTTTTCTACTGAAATCATCAATAAAAGACACAAAATACCTCCTTCCACCATGTGTGGGCTCAGAGGAGGGCCCCCACAAGTCAGAGTGGACATTGTCCAAGCAGTGTTTAGAAATATGCACACCTTTGGGAAATTTAACACGTGTCTGTTTATCATGTACACAGGATTCACAAAAACCAATTTCACCTATTTTATGTTTACCTAACAGACCTTTAGAGTGCAGCCTATTCAGGTTTTTCTCATTCATATGTCCCAATCTAAGATGCCACAGTTTAGCAAACTAAAATAAAAAACATGCAGCACTTTAGCACATTCAAATTCACCATCTAAGTAATACAACCTATTTCTCCTATGAGCAGTTAAAACAATGCTATCATGCTTGCAAACAGTAAGTAAACCATTCTTTGAAAAATAGGAACAACCATTTTCTTCTAACATTCATAGAGAAATCAAGTTTCTTTTTAAATCAGGAATATATCTCACATTGGACAACTTAATTCTAATTCCATTACCAAGCAGAAAGCAGATAGAACCAGTACCCTCAATTTTACATGCAAAATCATTACCCATGATAGCTAATCCAGTTTTGACAACCACAAACAGAAGTAAGGTTCAAGTAGTGACTTAGAAATTCTTCTAAAATTTGAATTCTAATCAATACTTGTAACAGCCGAATGTAAGAGATTTCAGGATGCTTTAAAATTACTTAAAGCATGCAATACTATTTCAGTGTGAATACAGCAGAAGACTGAAGTAAAATTCAACCAAGAGTTGATTTACTGAACTTGATTTTAAGACAGACAGTCCCTGAAAACAGACACCAGAATTTAATAGCGGAAGCAAGACTCTTTTCCCAAAAAACCAGGTTTTAAGAAACCAAATATGTTGCACTTTGCGCCTGTTTTTTTCTTTCTTTCCCAAAAACAAGTTACTCGTAAGGAATAATTTTCAAGGTATGACTAACAGAATATTAGCTCAAAATGCAACTCAATATTTCAAGTTCACTAATCAATCATGAAATTCACAGCTAAGCATATAGCACAGGTCAGTATGTCGCATATCAGTAGCAAGATAGCAGATAGACAAATTTTGATCGTCACAGATTTGCCTCTTGAGGCTACCCAATATCACTATGCGTTTAATTCTGACGAGATGTCGAACAAAACACCTGCAAATCTCACCAGAAAATTAGATACACCAGAATAGTATTCAAAAAAAAATTGATGACTAAATCAACCAGTAGTGTAACTACATCCTAGCTCTGGAAAAATTACTTGACCAAAGATTTTTTTCCAACCAGAAGTGTGATGAACGTAAAACATGCAGTAACTTCAGATCTACTGATTAAACCATAGGTAACAAAGTGAGAACA
Source organism: Pinguicula primuliflora (assembly GCA_025802335.1). Classification (NCBI taxonomy): domain Eukaryota; kingdom Viridiplantae; phylum Streptophyta; class Magnoliopsida; order Lamiales; family Lentibulariaceae; genus Pinguicula; species Pinguicula primuliflora. The sequence goes on along the minus strand of JAOYMZ010026029.1, from coordinate 14,905 downwards.
AATTTTCACCGATTAAACTTCACATGCAATGACAGAAATCGCATGCAATACTCGAAATAGTAGCAGATCTAATAGATGTATCAACCAATTTCAACTGATATCTCGTTCAAACCAGAAATCTACCAACAAAAAGGGTAGATCACAGAGGACAACCGATTTTCAACTGATTGAACTTTCCAGAAAATCGATTCGAGTCTAGATCCGGTGGAACCTTGCTCTGATACCACCTGTAGAGGTTAGGACCTTCCCGGATTTGTACAAAATCACAGAATGTAGTTAGTATTTGAGCAAAAAACTTAGGAAAAACGAAATATAACAAGATCTGTAATGAAATCCTGTTTTGAAGTGTGGATCCTCAAACCTATCAAATGTAGGGACTGAAATATCAGTCAAGATGAGTCGTCAGTCTTTTGGCCTCAGAGAACACTCGATCAACGACTCAAATCCGTCGGTAAACGGTCCAAAAGGAAGAGGATGAGGTGTAGAACAAGGATCCGGACCAAGATCAGCCAGAAGCTGATGAATCGAAGCAGAAAATGCTCGAGAAAGTCGAATAGTTGGCTAGGGTTTCTGAGTCGAGAGAGAAATCGGACAGAGAGATAAAACGAGAGAGAGTCCAAAATCTGAAAGTGAGTGGTCTCAACAGGTAAAAGTACTCCCTGATGGGTGCAATTAAAACATACGAAACTGAAATAGATGCTAGGATAGAAGTACTCCCTGATGGGCCTCGAATAGGATTTTAAGAATGGGCTGAAATATGAGGTCACTTCTCAACAAAGAACAGCAACAAGAACTGCAACACCAAGGATTCTGGATTCAAACCTCCACCACTTCCCCACCAGGACGAATTGGGATATTGAACCGCTCAACTTGGAAATCTTGGTTCTCTTTGACAACATCATTACCGGTGGGATTGTAGTTGTATGTCTACGATAATCAAATGGTAGGGAAATTTCCGCAAGAGTTGACAAACTGCTCAAGCTTGTCCTTCAGCTCCGACAACATTCCTGAATCCCTCTTCAATCTCAAGAACCTCAGCAGAGTTTACTTTTCAAACAATCCCATCTACACTTGATCAATGAAGGAAGTTATACGAGCTAAGGCTCTCACAAAACGATCTCAGCGGCCCAATACCACCCGAAATAGGCACTCTCAGACTCAGCGAGCTACAGGTCATTCTAGACTTGAGCTTCAATCATCTTTCCGGACGAATCCCATCATCAATCGGAGATCTTGTGAAATTAGAAAGACTGAATCTTTCCTTCAATCAACTATACGGCGAAATCCCATCTTCCCTCGGAATGTTGTCCAGTCTCCAAAGGCTCAATCTATCAGACAATCATCTCCAAGGCCAAATTCCCTCGACTTTTTCAGAATTTTGTGTCCAATCTTGTTTCTGCTGTATGTAATGTTGATAATGTGGTTGGAACTGGAGAAGGGTTGCCATTTCTTGCTGAGTGAAACAATTGTAAAAAATTGGAAAAGATTGTAAAAGGCAAGGTGAAGACAAGAGTTAGAGAAAGGCTATCTTATGAGATCTTGTATTGAAAAATAGAGAAAGGCTATCTTTTGATACAGAGAAATGCTATGTGAGAATGAGAATTTCTGATGCCACCACTGTATGGCCAAGAACTGATAAACTAATAAGTATTTCCTTGTTTTTTTACTATACAATTGTATTGTATTACAATATATATAGATGTGTGTGAAATCTACCATATTCAATGTGGCCTACAATATGCAGCTGTGAGATCTTGACCATCTTGGCTGCTGCATGTTTATGAACAGTAATGTGACCTACAATATGCAGCTGTGAGATCTTGACCATCTTGGCTGCTGCACAGTAATATGAGATCTTCTCAATATTCTCTTTATCTGCTTAACAGGTAATACACACAGACGAATCAATCAACTGCCATCTTTGCAAACACTACAACATCTATTCAAGGAGTGCGAAATCACAAAACAGGTCTGGGAAAAGATCAAGCTATGGCTCAACATTACCTGGACAGAGGAGATGTCATCCATGGAGGATTTCCAGAAAAGTAAACCAAGCGAAATCAGTTCGGACACCTGGAGATTATACTGAATAGCTGCCGTCTGGGAGATATGGAACGCACGAAATCAACACCATTTTGAAGGAAAGCCACCCAATACAAACGAAAATCCTACACAAGGTGAAGAAGACATCATGGATGTGGTTTGAAGCTTTCGCCAAATCGCGAAACCGCCAAGGAAGAAATGAAGTAAATTGGGCTATTGGGCTGGGTCAGATTGTAGTGGCCTAAGAATAGACAGGCTAAAAAGAGTGGACATGGGTCCAATGTTTGTACACACGTAAAGTGCTCTTTAAGTTCAATAAAAATAAAAAATTGCCTATAAAAAAAACTTCTCTCGGTTTGTGCCCAGTTCCTGTTTTGGAAGACCGGTATTTTTTAATCATGTAATTAAAGGTCTGTTTTGCGAGAGATGCTTTTGATTCTAATTGTGCTTACAAGCACATTTTAAAATAAAATGAGTGTTTTGCGAAATACAAGTACTAGTGTTTGTTCTTTTTTTACAACCTCTCTCTTCTTAAAAATAAGCATCTCATAGGATGTTTTTTTTCTTACTTAAAAATAAGCATGACATTTTTATAATAATATTTAAATATAAATATTTTTATGATTAAATTAACTTTATCTAATATATTTTAATTAAATAAATTAAGAATATTTTAGTAATATAATGTTAAATTTATTATATATAATTGAAATAAAAATTTAAATAATTAGAAGAAATAATAGAAGAAATAATAGAAGAAATAATTAAGAATTTTAATTACGTTTTGGTGAAGTTGGGATTTAAAAATTTTGGACTTCTCACGTTTGGGATTAGTGCCTAGTTGTGACGACTGTGTGCCATAAAAAAAATTTGACCAACCATCATCGTGCACGTCTGTTCCTTCCACCAAATCCTCGAGATTTATGTTCCCCAGACCATCCCTACATTCTCCCGGCCAGATCTTTCCGTCTCTGGTGTTAGGGTTTCGTCCTTCCAATCGCCCCGCAAATCTGCTGCAATGCTTTGTTCCTTTGTTCCCCGCACATAGGTTTTGGTGGTTTTGCCTTTCGTTCATTCTTTGACACGTCGTTTAATCTCCATTGGTTGTTATGACAGAAACTTTGTTGCAAAGGACCGATCTTATTCCCTTTGTTTAATCTGCACCAATAATTTCGTCGGTCCCGTGGCTTAAAACAGGTTAGTGTAGTTTATATTTGTCCTATTCTTCGTATATGTGGGTTCATTTTCACCATTTGAACATGCTTGAACGATTTCCATAAAATTACTTCGCGTTCTTATTCTTATGTTAATGCAACCCATACCGTTTGATTTTTCAGACTATGTAAGTTATGGTCTCTTCCTTTTTTCCTTCCTTTCATAATATGAGCGGAGGATATGATGTATATGCATAGGCTCTTGCTCCTTCATACATTCAGGAACTGATAATGTTTGTTCATTTTTGTACTAGGTCCGCATCATTATTTTGTTCAACTTGGTTTTGTATGCATTTTCTCCTTTCTATAGATTTGACTTGGTTTTGTATGCATTTTCTCCTTTCTATAGATTTATTGATTATCTACATATAATGAGGGTTTTGCAGGAACTTGATTTTTGTTGTTGGTCTGACAGACTCTAACTCCCTTGAATCCACATTGATCGAGCCACACACTGAGAGTATATCCTTTGTATAATTTCAAAATGTTTTAGAGAAATCCTTATGAACTACATTGTTTCAAGTTGCATTCGCTCTCTTCGTGGAGTTGAGTCGGGCACCATCAAGTGATTTATGGAGGTGAATTTCTGGTTCCTTTTCCCCCAGGCTCCCCTGTTCAAACTTTTGCTCATAAACCGAACTGATAGCCCTTTATCATGCTAATTGTCTTAGATTTGTACTTCATCTGCTTTCTTTGTGTGTGATCTGATTGATAACCCCTTAATTTATTTTCTACTCACAATCATTCGTTCTATTGAGTTGACATTTAACAGTTTAAACGTTATTTTTCTATTTTCATGTTCTGCTTCTTTTCCTTGAATCTTCCTTTAGTTTTATTTTCATTGGGGAATATTTATCACCTTAAAGTGTTGTCCATAAAGTGCACCGTTGTGTTTTTATGCTTTCTTAGGTTTACATTCTTATGTGGCTTTTAGTGTAATCTCCTGTATTCATGCTGCATAAATATAATTTGTAATACCTTTACGTTAAAGCAACAATCTTTGCAAAATGCAAGTAGATTGTTCACTTTTCCTATGCATAACGGTTTGGGTAATAAGTGTAAGAAATTCATTTTTCAAGGTGTATGGTAGTAAAACCAATGCACTGGAAAATATCTCCCCATCGCCATCTGCAAATTCCATGTGTATGAGGCAAATATGGGGCAAGCAACTTTGGCATACATCTCTCTTCCATGTTTTTTAAAATGACCATTTTAGTTTGGAATGCTATTTACTGCCACTGAGGGAGAGAATTCGAATGGGTTTTAAGTTTCATAAAGGAGAACCATGGATAGATTTCCTTACCTTAGATATCATGGGAATATGATGTTGCTAACGATTTAGATTATTTTTGGGAGGTTATGCAGCTTCAGTTAATTTGGTGGAGTCCTGGCTCTTCGTTCTATTACTTTAGGGGTGGCTAATGGCTATGTGCAAAGAATGCTATTTTTCTCTACACTACTATTATTATAGGAGTTCTTTCCATGAGAGTTATGTTTGCCGAAGGTTTACTGCTACAAGTATAAGGGGGAAATCACACCCCTTTGTGGCTATGAAAAAGTATGAATTAAAACTTAATTTTTGGCATTCGATTGGGTGTTATAATACATGTTGTGTACTTTATAACATTGTATTAGATATGCATATATGTAACATTAGCTCTGAATTGTGCATCCTTTAGTGATAAAACACTTAAATGTATGTAAATTTTATTATTTAGTGGCTTCATCCACCATTTACATTATTTTAAATTATGTTATGTTATTTTATATTATATTTATATACTTTTTAAAAAAAATATATATTTTTATTTTTTATTTAAAAATAATTTTTATTAAAAAATATTATAAAAAAAGTTTGGACCCTATTTTTTAGGGGGTTTCCGCCCTTGCCTCTAGGCGAATCTATTTGTGGGTCTAAATCCAGTCCGACTTACCCAAGACCCGTGAATTTTATTAATATAGAAGAGATTTAATCTTGTCCGTCGAAATCAAATCCGACGGACAAGATTAGATTTCTGGATATAAGCAAAAATAATCTGGTTATAGTGAACTGAGCAAATTTTTTTTCTTTATCTACTTCACTAATCATACAAATTGTTACTGTTATCTTATAAATTGTTACTAACGTGTAATGCTTCATATTCTTGCACTATTTTCCCTTAATCACAATTTCCTAACCATGTTAATCATCGTATTGAAGCCAATCAGAACAAACCTGCATATGATGCCACCTAACAGTCGACCAACGACCAGGCATAGCAAAGGCTGCATGGCCAACATCGTCTACCTAGAGATTCTCAACTAACCAGGTATCCCTTAAGGGTCAACTGGTTGTCTCAAGACAGTTGTCTTAAATTGTTACACCGTAAAATACATGGGTGATTGAGTGTGCCACTTAGATAGTTGTTCATATGAGATGAATTCATGCTCTCATGTTCCATTCCTTTTTCGTGCAGCTCTCTCTCTCTCTAAGGTTTGTTGGCACTGCGTCTCTCTCTCTAAAGTTTATTGGCACCGCAGCTCTCTCTTTAGCTTGTTGACACTACAGACTGAGTGTAGTTCTGGAGACAAGTAGAAACATTTGTCGTCTGAGTTTTCTCAACTCTTTTTTGTTACAGTGTATGACTGCACATTTTACCATTTTTTTAGCAAAGCAACCACATCAATTATATAAAATAGAAGTATTTACATACGGAAGAGATAAAAAAACACCCAAATGCCGACAATAACTAATGCCAGACCTCTTCCCCTTTTAACTTCAATGCAAACCTATGGCAGGTGTAAATCCAGGCAGATTTTGTGAAATCTTGACCAATCTGTAAAAGAACAGATGTTCATAAGCCCTAGATTGCAAAAGATTTCCCGTATTCGTTGCTTGATCTCTATAGAATGGCCTCCGGGTCGAAGTTTACTTGTTCATACACCAACCTGTTCCTCGCTGTCCACAATTGCCACATTGTGGTAATCCATATCGTAATCCAGATTTTCTCTTCCAACTTTCGATGGAGTAGGCTCATACGCGCTTCGCAATTTGGCCACGGATCGAGCTGTTGCATTATTCGCGAGCAACCCAGCCAATTGTACAATTTATTACAGAGGATCATCGTTTCTGAGCAACGGACAAGTAGGTGATTTGCTGATTCATTAATCATATGACATAAACGGCAATTCAAGTTGATTTTAGTCATACCCTTTACTTGCAGATTATCTACTATTGGGAGACGGTCCAGGAGCAGTCGCCAAGCAAGTGCTGATTCTTTGAGGGGAGAATGCAATTTCCACATGATTGTCGTGAACCTGTTTGTATTGATCGTCGACCAAGGTAGCTCTTCATTCATAATATGCTGATTTTACAGTGTAAATATCAGAGTTCACTGCTTTCCAGTTCAATTTATCCATTTGATCTACCTGTAAATCAATATCCCCAATGTCCATCTTTAGCAGCTGCAAATGAGCCTCATTTTCCAAACTTAGTTGATCATTGCCAGCTCCATTCTCCTTCATCATACTTCTCTGCTATCGTAGAACATTTATTAAGTGCCCGAATGTAGAGCATAGGGTATAGGTCGCACATTCTATAACCCAAGCACCACATATCCTCCCAAAAATATGTATCAGCTCCATCTCCTATCCTTCTTGTACAGTTCTTCCTAAACCGTTCTGCATTTCTTAGGAGATTCACAGCAGTACATTTCACCAATTTTTATTTGAACTTATTTTTATCTGATGTTGTTCTCTATAACATATAAAATTTTAATGCAAACTATGTTTTTTTTGTAAATAAGGGATCTCATTAAAATAAAAGAGTATTTACAGATACGAGCAAAAGCAATAAACTCTAGATCTGTTAAAATAGACTAGCCTGATCTAGCGAAGCTAATGGACTCACTAGTTACACATGTGACCAAACAGAAGAATCAAATAGGGAGGATTACAAGTCGACTCTCATGGAGGTTGAAACACTAAGTTGACTCCTGATGCAAATTTGGGTGCACAGAACCATTCGTTCATCATATATGGGATATTCTTTAGTCCATATGCTTCCATCCAGAACCAACTTGAGGCTTTGATTGTGCTTTGTATGTATGGGATATTCTTTAGTCCATATGCTTCCATCCAGAACCAACTTGAGGCTTTGATTGTGCTCTGTATGTCTTCTATGCCGTCTGAATTAAAGCGTACTCCATTTCTTTCCTTCCACAAATATCATATGGCTGCTTGTGTTCCACACTTCTTTTCCAAATCGTCCTTTGATCCTGCTCATATGTTGCTTGAAATGTGCTTGAGGATAATTAGAAAAGGGGGATCCTGTAAACTAAACCAATTATAAATGCCCGTCCAAATCTCTGAAGGTTCACAGTTGAAGAATAGATGGCTTATCGTCTATATTTCAAGGCCACGCCAGATGCAGCGGCTTTGTAGATGCCGTATTTCTACTCCTCGGTTAGCTAGAGCATCCACTGTTTGTATCCCTTCCAGCCATCAGTTTGCAGGAAAACACTTGAACTCTCCTTGGCGCAATCTTTCCTGATACTTCATCCAGATGTTTCATGTCTTCAGTATTTGATGTCACAGGTTGATTTTTGAGATGGTTGTACGCAGATGCGACATTATAACAAGCCATATTGTTCAGTTTCCATGTAGTGGTATCAGTGTGATATGCAGGATCCGGGAGGAAGTTTTCTATCTTACTCAATAGCTCTTGCAAAGTGTCTTCTTCCCAGCTACGAAGGTTCTTCCTGAAGGATCTGCCAGTGTATGACTTCATCTTCAACCTGGTAGAATTTCATTAATTTCTCATTCTTTGCGATAGTTAGCCGATACAACTCTGAGTATAGTTCTGCCAGATTTCCTTCCCTCAGCCAATTTATTCGCCAGAAGATGATCTTATCTCCTTTGTTTGGTCTGTGTATCGCCTGTTTTTCCATCCAATTTCTCTCTGTGGATGCTTTCCATATGTCTTCCCACACTGCGGAGACGTTGTCTGTGATAAATTATGTAGTCCGGCTGAAGAAAAAGTCACAACCGATTGCATGAAAAAAAAGTAAAGGACGTTGGATGAAGAGGTTGTTGTGAATAAGGATTCTACTTATATTGTTAAGGAAAATTCAAACAAAGAGTAATTGGACTAAGTGGGAGTCCTTTGTGGGATTTATTCATTCTTATCCTGTATAACAATTGTATAAAAACACATACAACACTACAATACAACTCACGTTGAGATTTCTCATCAAAGCATTGTTCTTATTTTTATCCCTCAAGATAGTGTCGTTCTTCTTCCTCAAGATTTCTTGAAGAATTACATGCGTTTATTTTTTCATCTGTCCGGGAGTGCGAGTAGTTTCGTATCAGCCGGAGGGTCTGAATCTGCAAAATATCTTTCGTTAATCAGCAACTGCCACAGACCGCCTTCTTTGGTTTTCCATCTCCATAGCCACTTTGGGAAATTCTGCCACTTCTTGCCATCCATTTAAGGTCTGAAAAATTTTTGGTCCCCAGTTAAGAACTTCCAGTTTAAGCAAAATAGGCACATGATCAGAGATGGTTCATTCCAACCCATGTTGAAATATGTCAGGCCATGTATTCATCCATTCCTTTGATAGCAAAAAGCAAGCCAACCGACTGCAACATGAACCTCGACTGTTGAAATACGTATATCTTCTTCTTTGCAAAGGTAGATCAACTAGTTTAGCCTCATAAATGAACGAATTGAATTCTCCCATCTCTCCATTTGGAGGTGGAGCATGTTCACATCGCTCTTCCACTGTTCTTATTGCGTTGAAGTCTCCAACTAGACACCATCTAGCTGTTTGATTTGCAATAATCATAGTCCTTAATCTGCCCCACAGTACTCATTTTTCTGCAAACTGATTGGAAGAATAGATGTTGACCAGGTTAATCTCCATCTCTAGATATATTCCTTTTATCGCGGTGAAGCCTTCTTCAGTCCAGGGAGATGACAATGTGAATGTATCCTTATTCCATATGATTAGCATACCACCTGAATTACCAATGGCATCCCTATGTACCCAACCAATATTCTGATCAGGCCACATACTATGAAGTTTCCTGTTAGATATATCATCCTCAAGCTTTGTTTCCTGCAGGCAGCATATTTCCACTTTGTATTTCCTAATAAGTTCTTTGATCCGTGCACATTTATGGCTTCTACGGAGGCTACAGGCATTGTGTGATAGAATATGCAATAACTGATTAACGTCGTCGTAGGATCTGAATGTTCTGAAGCTTAGTTTTTTGCTTTAACGTCTAACTCTGCTATCCTTTGTAACATCTTTCCCTTAGGATCCACTGATGCTACACCAAGTTGATGAGCTGGATTCCAGGTTTGTTCGGCCTCTTCTCTTATTTCTAGATCCTCCATGATATCTTGTGATGCTTCACTTATTTTTGTGTTCCTGATTTGTTGTTCAACAGCTTGTATCTGTTCAGACTGCTTCTTCAATCTATCCATTGGGTTGTCCCCATGAGGTTTCCCACTACGGTCCCTCTGAACGAACTACAATGCTTGCTTCATAGCCTTGTTGCTCAAGTATCTTATTCATGGAGTTTATGTCTATAATGGGGATAGGGAAGCCCATCAAGCATTTTTCTAGCCATTTTGCTACTTCCTCTTTAGGTGTAAACTGAATTTTTTCCACTGGAGAGGGAACATTGGTCTGACCCTCATTTGATTCCTTGTTTCCCACCGAAATTTCCTTGGTCTGGAGCTGGGTATTATGTAAATCCTTTTCCTTAGCATCTAATTTAGCTTGGCTCACAGACAATTTGATTTCTCCTACTCTTATACCGTTCAGACGAGAAATTATCTCGTAGGTATCCACGCTGAGAGCAAAGCGGACAAAGCCATATCTGGTCTCCATACTAGGCGCCATATGTATATCTCTAACATGGCCGTAAGTTCAAAGAAGGTCCACACTTATTGACTTGACCAGTCTTGGGTTAGGTTAGAAACAAAAATTGAAACGGAGGTTGACCTGATTTTTGCTATGAAAGCTGGTAGTGGCTTTACCTTCCATTTTACTTTCACTGAATTATCGGTTTCTTCTACCGACACTTTTTTCTTACCACGTCTTCTTATTTCTACCCATTCTTCATCCTCCGGCAGGTTGTCGGGGATGGCAGTGCCATTTTGATTAGAGATGAAATCAGGAGCTTCCTGGGTTGAATCCACAGTGTTAGACAAGAGAGTGGCCTTCCCGGACTCTGTAGCGGCACATGTTGTCAGGTTTTCAGGGGATTGTGATGTTGAAGCCATGTTCGTATTCCCGTCAACGGGCAAAGTAGCCGTTAACGGGATGAAAAGTGCCATTGTGGGGTGGTAGCTAGGTGGTGAGAGAGTGCATTGATTTCCGTGCATCTAGGTAATCTTGGGTTGTATCCATTTCTGATTCCTTTGTGATCATTCTTTTTTTTATATATAACAGGATGTTTCACCATTATGGGAAACTGAATGTGTCTAAAACAGAACAATGAAACTAAGGTGACTTAAATCCAAAAGACAAATCGGAACATCTTAGAGAAGCCTTTGAAAGATCGTCACACAGCAGCTTCTTTATTTGAATAACTCCATCCAAACGTGTACCCTCCGCCCCCGATGCGTCGAGTAACCGTTGGTTCTCCTCTTCGTCCCACCCCTGGTCATTCGTTTTGAACACTACATATTGCAGGAACGAGGCATTCCTATTTACTAGCAGAAGGCCTTGCTATCAAAGTTATAAATTTGGATAATGTATCTGCTATGCATCATATGTTCCTCTCGCGTGAGTTTTTGACATGTCTATTGCTCATATAGCATATGAGTTGTATCATTATCTTCGACTAATATTATACATCGTTATATCATCTTAATTTTACATCATTGGCTTCATTCACGGACAATATTCTTATGACAATATAAGACAATGGATATCATATATAATGCATATAAAAAATAAAACCACATTGAATAAAAATAAAATCTATACAAGTGGAAAAAAAAAATTGAGTAATGATGCATGTACATATTTTTTTCATACATAACTTTGTATGACGAATTGTATATTGACACTTGTTATTATAATTTTGCCCCTTAAGTTTATCATATTTTGTTTGGATGTAATTAGGTCTCAATCATACTATATGTTAATATTTCATTAATAATAAATAATATATATGAAAAAACTATATAAATTTAAGTATTATTGATAAATTTTACTGTCCAAACAAATAAATAATAATAACATATTTTGCTTTGGGTGCAAATAATTCTTTGGGGCACCGCGGTGTTAGAGTTAATTGTCCTATACCGTTTACAAACTGATAAATGGACTAGTATATAATCATATGGATGCTTCACCCTATTGGCTTGGTACCTTGGTTTTTAAGAGTGTAAGCTCACGTTCATTATATATTGGCTCACACACATACATATGCACGGGTCCGAACCCACCAGATCGGTTCTGTTCGAAATTTCAACTCGCAGGCCAAAGGCCCGAAACTTACCCGATCTATGTGGAGGATCGCTTTGCATGAATCCCACGAATTAATCAGAACAAAAATAATTCCGGATACCACGATTATGCCCAAAAAAATCAACTTCGCCTTCTCCGTTTCAGATGTTAACGTTACATATGCGTTCACGATCTGGCATTTATTTCCACCGTCGATCTCTCCTGAACCCTCGATTATCCTACGGTCTCGAATCACGGTCACAAAAATTGACGCACCGGCCTGTAATGGTAGCCCAGTCTCCTTACATACATGGAACCGGGACGAATCCTCTCCCTCTCCTGCGTTTAAACCCAGAGACTGAAAAAGGCGAAAAAGAGAAGTGAAGCTGTTCCTTCTCTTGATCGATGGAGTAATATTTTTCCGAAAAAATTGTTTGATTCTATCTACAAACCCAACTCATTCGATAGTATTCATTTGCAAAAATTTGGGAATATCCATTTTCAATAGAAAGTTTTCTTATTTCGAATGTTTTATCCAATTTTTTGCTTGCCTTCAGACTTGGATATTGTTTTCTCTGTGTTAGTTACTGCTGCTCTTTTCTCAAAAGACAAGAAACCCACTTAACTCCCAATTCTGGTATTCCGGTGCTATTGTTGCGATTCCGGCAACCGTAGATTTCTCCGGTTTTAAGGATTTTACTATCCCAGTTACGGTAGGGGCCGATTCATACAAACCCAAATTGGGAAAGTGAGGGCCGTTATCCATCCATTCCGTCCGGTTCGTCCGGTTCAGGACGCCGGTGAATCGGATCTTAATATAGCTGGTATTGGGCATTGAAAAAGGGTTCCTAACTTAGTAGACTTGATGTTGAAATGGATATTTCAGCTGTGAGGTGGGTACGATACGAGTAGATATCTCGTGAGTACTGGATGCGCGTTTTTGCCTAAAGCCGCAGGCGAAGGGATTTTGCTTCTATGCCGGTGATTTAATCAGTTAGAAGTTTTCTCTGACTAGGTAAGAGTAGCTGCATCCATAACGTTATCCACCCATCTGATGCATATTTGGTCGGTATTGCTTTATCTATGTTCTGATCTGATGCGTCAAAAGTTTTCAACTTTCTTGTAAGATCATTGGAATGAAATGGGAAGAGTTATTCCTAGTGTTGAGTTTTTTGCTGATAAAGAACACATGGTCCCATTGTCGATTTTGTGCGTGTTGGTTACCGTGGATTTATTGGATGGCATTGGCATTTGGTATTGGCATCGATAGTAACCCAGATTTATTGCCTGAAGCTCCGATCGAAATATAAGCTGCAGTTGTTGTTGCTGTTGGTTTTGTTATTATTATTTTTATATTTTAAAATCAACTATAGCATTGAGTGAATGCTTGACCTCTGACATTTTTTCGGCAGTTGTATAGATAAAAGACTAGAGGGGATACGGAAGTTCATGTAAAATGGAGCTATGTAATTGCATTGAACCACCATGGTCGGCTGATGAGTTGTTGATGAAGTATCAGTATATTTCAGATTTCTTTATAGCATTGGCTTATTTCTCTATTCCTCTGGAGTTGATATATTTCGTTAAGAAATCTGCTGTATTTCCGTATAGATGGGTTCTTGTGCAGTTTGGTGCATTTATTGTTCTCTGCGGAGCTACGCACCTGATTAATTTATGGACATTTACCATGCATACGAGGACCGTGGCCGTTGTGATGACCACAGCCAAAATTTTGACTGCTGTTGTCTCTTGTGCAACGGCACTTATGCTAGTGCACATCATTCCTGATCTATTGAGTGTGAAAACAAGGGAGCTTTTCTTAAAAAATAAGGCAGATGAGTTAGACAGGGAAATGGGTTTGATTCGTACTCAAGAAGAAACTGGTAGACACGTTAGAATGCTGACTCATGAGATCAGAAGTACTCTTGATAGGCATACCATACTGAAGACCACACTTGTTGAGCTCGGAAGAACACTGGGTTTGGAAGAGTGTGCATTGTGGATGCCAACACGGACAGGACTGGAACTCCAACTTTCCTACACCCTTCGGCATCCAAACCCCGTTGGATTTACTGTACCCATACAACTTCCTGTGATCAATCAAGTTTTCAATACAAGTCGTGCGGCAAAAATTTCTCCCAATTCTCCTGTTGCCCGACTTCGACCAGCCGGAAAATTCATGCCTGGGGAGGTGGTTGCTGTCCGAGTTCCACTTCTTCATCTGTCTAATTTCCAGATTCATGATTGGCCTGAACTGTCAACCAAACGGTACGCCTTGATGGTTTTGATGCTTCCATCAGACAGTGCTAGGCAGTGGCATGTTCATGAATTGGAGCTTGTTGAGGTAGTGGCTGACCAGGTTGGGGTTCACCTCATATCTTTCTAGTTTCACTTGAATCAAGATATATTTAATTATATTTGATCTTCCCATATGTTAGTTTACTTTATATGTGTTGAAAAAACTTCTAGTGCCGTATAAGTGGCTTAGGTGCTGTCTTAATCCTGACGATCAGAACTAAAATACACTAAAATGAGTGGTGGAATCTTACGGTCAGATTAAGACTCGGCACCTTTGGTACTTAAGTATTCAGCACTAAAGTTTTTCTATATGTGTATATCGAACTTCTGAATATAGAGAAAGTTAGAGATTGCATACATATGATTTAATCTTAAATTTTTTCAGCAACTTTTGATCTATTACATGGTTTAAAGTTGCTACAGCTGGTATTTATTTGAAGTTGATCTACTTTAGATTTTTGGCCTTTCAATTTATTCAATCAAGGAGTGTTTTGATCTGTTGTTCCTACTCTGTATATTGGATTGCAGAGAAAATTGAGGGATTAGAGATTGTATATAGTTGCATGGAAGAAGGAAACTGTACCTATCAAATAGAATGGCAGACAGAATCAATTACTTATTTAGTGTGAGCAATATTGATTTCTCATTTAGTGCTATAGATATTTTTACCCACTGAATAATGTATTCTTTCAATCAGGTTGCCGTTGCTCTTTCCCATGCCGCAATTTTGGAAGAGTCGATGAGGGCGAGGGATCTTCTTATGGAACAGAATGTTGCGCTCGATCATGCTAGAAGAGAAGCTGAGACAGCTGTTCGTGCCCGCAATGATTTCTTGGCCGTCATGAATCATGAAATGAGAACTCCAATGCATGCAATTATTGCTCTCTCATCCTTGTTACA